>ML396671.1:3653-48483 GCA_005239525.1 Nicotiana knightiana | reverse complement strand
TTAGTATGTAACTTCTTATTGAAAATAAGTACCCCAAAGAAAATGCCAAAAAGAAAAAGAGTATTGGAATGGGATATTATTTAAATATGATACAAGTATAAATGATATTGACAAATGCATTCATGTCCTTATCCTTACTTGATTGCATGCTTCGTGGGATAGTGATATTGAAGGAGAAAAATAAGATAATGTATTTAATGCTTGCCTATTGATTTGGACATAAAACCCCCCACACTATGAAGCTTTATCTCTATGATCATATGACCCACCATTTATAATATCTTTTTCCTAGATTTCATCTCCCAAAAATATATTTCATTCACAGTTTTCCTGTTACCTTCTCTTTTGTTGTTTCTACTTTTCTGCTTACTTTAGCCAATTTGTATAGCTTATGTGTATTCATTTCGATTTTAAAATAATTTTTAGTACCAAAGTGCTTTATTCCTTAAGTGATTTTTTTAACGTGAATTCGAATTAGTCGATCCCAAAATGAATATTATGTACCAGACGAAAAACGGGCTTTTGCATCCGTACTCACTTTTTGTGCCAAGTTTTAACTTATACCCGCTTTGTAAAAAAAATTATATCTGTACCCGCTTTTGCGCATAACTTTAGCATGCGGGGCTGAAATAGCAAAGACAATCACGCAAAACTTCAGATTCTAGTAGACGGGACTGGAGTAGCTTGCAAACTTCAGCTCTAGACAACAACTTCAGCATACAGGGCCGAAGTTCCCCAGTTTACAAAGACAAAACTTCAGCTCTGGGAACTTCAGCCCCGTATGCTGAAGTTTGTCTTTATAACTGGCGAACTTCAGCTTAACTGGTGAACTTCAGCTCAGCGAGGGAAATGAGAGCTGAAATTATTTAAAAAATGGGTACAAGTTAAATTTTTTTTAAAAAGCGAGTATAAGTTAAACGGGGACGACAAAATAAGGTGTCCCGTGCAATTTTTACATGGAAAACTCAAAGAAAAAAAAATTAATTAGGAAAAGAAGGAGGTGTATACAATTTTAAAAGCATGTCACTTATCAAACTTGTATTTAAACATTAATTACTATAATTTTTTATTACTTTCAGTTGCTTTTTCTATACGTACACTAAAGAATATGATGTTTTTAATCAAAGCCCTATTATCAAAAAAAAAGAAAAAGAAATAGGATATGATGTGATGATTAAACTTTTTTTATTCATGACCAAAGGTCCGAGTTCGATTAATAGAAATGGAATTACTCGATATGGAGTGTCTTCCCCTCCTTACTCGATCTTCCTTACACAAATTTGAATTAATCGGTCATTGGTTTCTCATATCAAATGAATAAAGAAATAATTAAAGTTTGTATTTTTCCACTAATTATTTCATTTTTTTAGGGTGGTTGATTTTTCAGGAATAATTAGAAAATTAAAACATAGAGATCACTTGACTTGAGTATTGCGCTAACAGTATTAAAATTATATTCTGAAGAAAACTGTTAAAAAAAAAAGGGCAGACATATATGAATTATAAAGAAATGATACTCGGATAAAATCATACTATATGTAATTCCCAAGAAAGTTAAAAAAAAATGATTTATTTTTAAGAGACTTTAGCACCACCACTAGATTAATATACTTACATTAGTTTTAAATTCCCTTTATCAACTATCTCAAAAAAGAATTGTATACAAGTTTTAAAATAGTACCTTAATGTGACAACTATCTCATTTCATTACCTCTTACCTAACTTCTAACCTATCATGCTAGATATTTCAAAAAGAAAAATTAAATTAAAGGAACAAAAGAAGATATTTTTTTCCAAAGATAAGTATTAAATTAAAATATGAAAAGTGTCATTCATATCTTTGAAATGCGTCTAATGGTATCATCTTCGAGGGATATAATGAATTAGTGAGATTCTCTCATTCTTAATCAGAGATCTAGCCTAAGTAATGAAGAGAATTCTAAGTAAAAATTGGATGGAATAGACCATTTGTAAAGTTTTTGTAAATATTTAGCCATTATTTGAAATGTAATTGAAAAGTAACTACTTTTTAATACGAAAATAAAACATAGATAAAAATACCATTATCTAAAAAATCGAACAACTCTAACAATTTTTCTTGAAGTCTGAAAATTTGTTGAAGTTATAAATTCTAGAAAAAATTTATTTATTAATTCAAACTCCAAGAACGATTCATAAAGTTCAAACTTTATGTTTATCGTGTAATTTTGAAAATCATTTTTTTCACTTTTCATTCTTCATTTACTAACCTATTACTCCTTCCCTTCTAGTAATTTCTTTTATATGTAGGTGTCCGACAACAATAACAATAATTATGTCATGTTTTCACTTTTAAATCGACAAATTATATTATTAAAGATAAAATAATAATTTCAGTTTATAAGAGAAAAGAAATAGGTGAAAATGCAATTAGCAACATGTATATGGGGATCCAGAAACGATGGATCCCAAGCACCAACCTCAAAAGGTGTTGAGAGGATTTCTTTCATCTCCCAAAAACTTACCTTTATCATAATTATTGTAATAATGGAATATTACCCAACACAGAATTATGATTTGTTGAGGTTGGTGATTAAGATGTAATGATTTTATTATTGTATGTAATTCTGTACTCTAAATGATGACGGATAGTATAATAATTAATTGATTAAGTTTGGTAAGGAATTGGTCATGATTAATTAGAAATATGTGTTGATGCTTTACACTTGTAGATTTAATTTAAACAATCATCACTTGTAAAATAATAAGTACCCTTGTATATTTCATTAATCTAATCAATTTACCTACTTTCGAAAAAAAGTCAACAAGGATATCTTAAATCATCATTTTAATTTAGGATTATCCCACGAAAATAATTGAGATTATCTCCCTCTCTCCGAAAAACAGAAAATGTCTGCTTTTATATTGATCAACCCAAAATACTTAGGTCAAAAAACAATCCAAAACACTTAGTTTTTTCTTTTGCCTAAAGGGACATTTTCTCTTCTTATATTTGTTACTCCATTTCTTCTGCTTCAAAATTCGAATCATATATACTTTTGAATCCCTTTTACATATTCTTCATATAAAAAACAAATATATTATAGCTGATTTAAACTTAAATAATGTTACCGCAAGTTTGACACATTTTTTAGATATGTTGACTAGAAAAATTGTGATTGTTATGTTATTGTGTAACCTTTAAATATTTCAATTTTTATTTTAAAATAAGGTAAAATCAATAATAATCCCATAGATTGGAGATAATTAAAAATTATATGGCCGTACAAATTAGGTAAAAGGGCAAAAAAGTAAAAGGTCAAAGCAGAGAGAGGGGGCAAGAGTGGTAAATAACAGGAATAGAAAGGGGAAAAGTAAAGAAGGATGTGGGGTCATTAGTCATCGGTGCGTGGAGGGAAAGCAACCGAAAGTTGAGGTAAAAGTGGCAGACAAAACAAAACTAACCAACAAAAACAAAAGAGAAAAACGAAAAATAGAAAAAAAAAACAAGAAGAGAATAAGAAGGAAAAGAGAACAAAGAGAGAGAAAATAGAAGTGTGTCACAATCACTGACTGAAAAACCTGTTTACAATCATGTCAGTTTTGTTAATACATTATCTTTAACGAAGTAAGAATATTAATATATGACAATTTTAAAATTTTTTTAGATGTGTAGTCAGAATATTAATTTGACTTCGCACCAAAGTAAATCTCAAAAGAATTATTGAAAATTATTCTACTATAGACATAGTTGTTTGTCTTCAAATGGTGATATTAGGATTTCAAAATCAATCTTTCAAATTTAAAAGTTCACTTTTTCTTTCCAAAAACAATATAACTTTCAAATATATTTCCATTTTCAACTTTAAATATGTTTTGTTTCAAATTTCAGTTACATATTGTCTCATTCGTTGACACAGTTCACGGACGGACTAAAAAGGTAAAAGCATTACTACTTTGTCGATCCATAATAAGTAATTTTTTTATATTTAATATATTTTTGAAAAATATTGACTCTTAAAAAAAATATTTTAATTAAATTACCCCAAATTAAAATTAATATATTATAATAAGAGCAAAGTTTAAAAAGATAAAATTAATTATTTATTTATTAATTATATAAAAAATTACTTATTTTAGAGCAGAATAATAAAATAAAAAAATAGGACCACAGGGAGTAGCATTTTAAAGGTTTCGCCGAGTTCACATTGAAGTCAGTGCTAGTGGTCCATTATCTTTACATAAAATTCCAAATTTACCCTTCAAATATATACTTTTCAATCCCATCGGGTGTCAGGAGCTTAAGTCCACGTGTCCACTAATAAGAACAACTCCTCCATTTTCTCTTTCTTCCGCTGCACAGTAAGTAGTTAAAGAAGAAGAGAATAGAAGAGCCCAGGATTCTGTATCACAAATCAATATCCGGAAGAATCTTTCAACTGAGAGAATTAAGAAAAAGGGATTGTAGTGATGATAAAAGCTGTTTGGTTGTGAGTATTATAATAATTCTATTTTATTCATTTTTTTGGGTGGGAATTAATGAATAGGGGAGGAATAGGAATAGGAGGGCCAATGCGAAGGTCGTTTAAGGATTCTCTCAAAGTTCTTGAAGCTGATATTCAACATGCTAATACTCTGTAAGTCCTACTTCCTTTTTTTCATTCTTCTTTTCTTGCTCTGTTCATCCATTTTTGCTGTTTTTTTCTTGAATTTACTGCCATATCCGTAAAACCTTTTTGTTCTTTTTCCCCCTTTTCTCCTTCTTCTTCTTCTCACTCTTTCTAAGTGAGGGTAGCCTCTCTATCTTCGCCTATCTTCCCTAGGTAGGTAGGGCTAAGGTCTGGGGGAATATACCGGGTTTGTTGTTGTTGTATAGGATTTTTATGGTTCGACACCATTTTCAAGTCTACTTTTATTTTTCCCTTTTCTTTTGATATTTCGGTTCTCAAAGTGTTTTTTTTTTGTTTTGGTGTCATATTTTGTTCAGAATGTTTTTTTCTGATATGGGCTTTTGTTTCTTGTTAAAAAACTTTTGAAGCTTCATTGCTTTTTTATTTTTATTTCTGACATTATTTGATTTTTTCCCCCCTTTTTTGCTTCCTATATGTTCTTTAGTTCTGTGGTTAAATTTGCTAAGATGTTGTGGCAGTGATGACACGTGTTTGCCCTTTTGCTTTTCCTTTTTTTTTTAAAACTGTGTTTAGAAGTGTAACGCATTTGATTAAGGTATGATTGTTACCAGTGTTTGTTCGGAGTTCACTTCTTTGATTGCTTCAAACAGAGATAAAGGTATCATTTTTAATGCTACTCTGATGCTTAGCTTGTAAAAGTCTCTAAACTCTATTATATTATTATGATTATGTAGCCTTTGTTTATGATTCCAAGGCCTACCTTCATCATAACTTTATCCATTATGGTACCTCTGCAAGGGAATTCTGCTGGGTTTTTTGGGTTGGGGGTGGTGGGGGGTGGGGATGGTGTTATGGGGATTGGAGTTGCATATTTGTGTAGAGTTTAGTTAATTTGTTTTATGCACGGGCAATGTAAAAGTTTCTATACTATCATGTCATGTAAAAGAGTAATATAGGTAATCGTAATACGGCAGGTTACCAAATACAATATGTCAAAATATGTTGATAGTGTAAAGAGTCTAATAAGTTAAATCCATTTGTGTGAAGTTGTTTCTGTCGTTGAAAATTAAATTGTTGCAATGTGGTTACATAGCTAAACAATGGCAGAAGGAAGTAAATTGTTGCATTCTGTATTTTCCTCATTTCAATTTTTCCATTTTCTTTTTCTCCCACCCCTTCCTTTATATAGTGGGTTTTGTAAATCGGTTACGTTGGTAGACTTTCCTTTGTTTTGTATGGTGAACATGTTTGTCTGAACCTGGTAATTCAGTGTTTGTTTGGTCCTTCTTGGTCTTGTCATTTAGAATCTGATTGTTGGAATTTGGGGTGCAGTGCATCCGACTTTTCCAGAGAGTACGATGGAGCTTGCCTACAGATGCGAATGTCCTACAGTCCAGCTGCGCACCTCTTCCTTTTCTTAGTGCAATGGACTGATTGCCACCTTGCTGGTTCCCTTGGATTGTTGCGAATTCTAATTTACAAGGTCTGCGTTTTCCTCTTCATGCATTGCTGAACCCCTCTATTTCAAGCTGTTTTTCGTGTGCAATAACCGTGACATTGGATCGCTCTCTTGTTCCTTGCTTTAGGTTTATGTTGATGGCACCACAACCATGTCAACTCATGAAAGGAAAGCAAGCATTAGAGAGTTCTATGGTGAGTTTCTACATTTTCCTTCATTTGATACAAACACGTAAGCTCTTAAGATAAATTAGCTGTGCTGGATAATGGTTGCGAATAATCGTTAATCTTGTGCAGCTGTTATTTATCCCTCCTTACTTCAACTTGAAAGAGGTGTTACGGATTCAGAAGACAAAAAGCAAAAAGCAGTTTGCTCAGAGAGATACAGGAGAAGAGATGATGAGGATTACAGACAGTCTTCTGACTCGGACATTGAAAGGGAAGATGAATGTGGAATCTGCATGGAAATGAACAGCAAAATTGTCCTACCCAAATGCAATCATGCCCTGTGCTTGAAATGCTATCATGAATGGTATGTTACATGTGCAGTTTGTGTGAGTTAGAAGCTTCCTGTTAAGTTTAAATATTAGATTTATAGTCAGTTCTCGAGTATGGAGAGGCATTTTGTGCTACTTCTAAGAACATTAACTCTTCCATACTACGCCACCCCCACAGTTAAAGTCAAGAAAATTCCTTCAGGAAAAGGAAGACATTGTCACTGCTGGAGAAACTAGATAACCATAAGAAATTTAAGTATCTCTGAGGAGAAACACTATATCAGTACTCATTTTATATCCCTTCTATGTGTGTATATATATATAAATGCTTATGTAACAGCCGCCAAGTGCTTTTTGGTGTGAAAGTCCTGTGGGTGGTCCCGTTTTTTTGGTAGTCTGGGGCTATCTTTCTCCATTTATCAAGCCAAGCTAGATCAAGCTAAGGCAGGTACAAGTTAATAGCTAGGTCTAGGTTGTTAAAGATTAGGCCAGTATTTTTTTTTGTTTGCATGGTAGCCACAGGATTTTAGGATATGCGAGTCTTCTTTTTTAAGCTGATTCTTTTGTACCTTAGTTTTTGAAATACATTATAGAGATGGCATGCTTGGGCAATTTTGTGCATCTGTATCTCCGCATCCTTTTGTATGTGTAGCATTTGGTAATTTGTCATAATAAAATGTTTTGTAATATCATTCACTAACAATGAACTTGTTAAAAAACTAAAAAAATCCACTAACCATGAAATCAATGTGGCAATTATAAGTTATGATAGATGCTTGCATGGTGGAAGTTTTCCCTTTGTGCGTAACGGCATAGTTTGGTATTGAACATGGTAAGAAGTGATATAGCTTTAAGCTTAGGCTGGTCTGCTTTGTGTGCTTATACATTGCTCTTTATTATTTCCATTTCATTATGGTGTTGTGCTTTTTCTGAAGAGAAGCGCTCTATCCTAAATTTCTATTGTTATCCAGTTTATTGAGTGAGAGTATTGTCAGTTTTGAGATCTGCATCAATCTGTTTATGAGAAACATCTTGATTCCTTGGTGTGTTTCAATGTTGCAGCCAGAGTGTTTATGATTTTTCTTGCTGACCGTAACTCTGCATTGTCTGAGAAGCTGGATCACTGCAGTACTCTGTTTTAGTGTCTTATTTTTAATATACTGCTCTGAGCTATTTTACGACCCTGCACCCTGGGTGGCAGGGAGAATGTTACCTAATAAATAGGACCAAATGGAAATATTGATGTATTAAAATGAAAAGAGGCAGACCTCCTAAACTGAGGTTCTAACTGAATATAGTTTCAGTGACCTTTACTAAGGAATGGACCTATTTTTTTGCATTTGTTTTTGGATCTAAGTTCGCGTGCTTGCTGGTGACAAATTTTTTACAATGTCGAAATCCTGCAGTGACTAGATATGCTGCTATTCCGCAGACTCCAAGGGGCTAATTTGCAAGAGCGCATACACACGTTGCTCCTGGAACTAGTTTCCTAGTCCTTGTAAATATGCTTCTTCCCACTTAATGAATGTTTAGAATTGTCAATGATAATTTGTAAGATATCTCTAGAGTCTTAGGTTGCTGCCGTTTCATGGGGAACTGTTTCTTAGGAGAAGTGAGATAAAAGGTTTCCCTGGTCCTCTAAAGTATTAGAGGCTTAAAGTTTCTGCTGGATATAAGTTGCTCCACCATTTACTTACCTTGGAGTGGAGTAAATACAGTCCTGCTATATCATATTTTCTCTCTTCATTTCTGAAACCATGTCCTTCCATTTTCTCAACCGACCCCTCTTTCTCTCTATTTGTCAAGAGTGGAGGAAAGTTTTCCCATTCCTTCATTCTCAACCTGGATGATCTATTCTTACGTGCTCACCTCTTAGGCTAAGTAGTATTGCCTTCCTGATGGGACTTCCCATCCGATATTTTCCTTTTAAGCGGAGTTCACATTTCAATCGGCCGGCTTATTAATCTAGGAAACCATTATCTCCTATGTTCTATTTTATGTGACACACTTCCCGTTTTAGTTTTTCGAAAACTTTTCTATATTTAGAAACAATTCAATTTAAAACTTCCTATTATATCCTCACTGACATGATTTTACAGGCTCAGAAATGTCATGGAATGTTTAATTTCACAAGTTTCAAAAGTCTTTTTCTCTTTTTAAATTTCGTGCCCAGTCAAATACCTTAACATGTAATGAAACGGGAGAGTACTATATACTGGCTGCTTGAACCCTTATTTGAAAAAAAAATACTGGCTGCTTGAACTAGGAATTTGTACTTATATTACTCTACAAAAAATGTACATTCAGCATTATATCTCTCTTCTATAGTGCTAATATTGCTTGTCCAATTGCTTACATATGATGTATAATAAGAATGATCTAATACAACACATTGCAGGCGTTCAAGGTCACAATCATGCCCCTTCTGCCGTGATAGCCTTAAAAGGGTAAACTCCGGGGACCTGTGGGTATACATGGACAACAAAGACGTCGTGGACATGACGACGATAACAAGGGAGAACCTTAGAAGGCTATTCATGTATATAGAGAAGTTACCCTTGATCGTGCCAGATAATGTTTTTGACCACTATGATATTCACATAAGGTAGAGGAGCAGTGCCCTACTGATATGGTCTGAATCATACTAAGGACCAAGAAATCGGTTGCACTAGATTTAGAAATGCAGGTGGACTACTTTCCACCTGAATTAGTAGAACCCGACCGCATCTGTGTGGTGCAGGGGTTGAACTTAAGTTAGATTAGCTTGATAAAGGAGCTTTTTAATTGCATCTCCTAATTTGTACATGTCTGTACAGTTCCAGTTTACTTGTTGGAAGCGCTGTACCCCTTTCGTTGTTTGTGTTCTCATCTTCAATCATGCCAGGAACACCATCATTTGTTGCTTTGTTTAACTGCAGAGTTTTATGGTTGTATCCTAATTTGCCTTCACAATATATAATATATGATATATTTAATTGCCAATTTATAATTTCCTTTTCTTGCAAGCATTTTGAAGGATATAGCTGATACGTTTTGCCCAAGGACAAGAGATGGTTCAAAAAATTTGAAATTTTTTGGTGTTTCAACAAACTGTAGATTTTTTTTGCAAAGGTATCTTCTTTTGTTTTTTTTCGTCCCCATTACAGAACCAAATTTCACACAGAATTTCTTAGGTACAAAGAAGTTATTGACCATTTGTCTGACTATGAAGGTCGAATTTATATATATATATATATATTTCGTCAACAAAACATACCGAGGATAGTCTCACAAGTGGAGTATAGAGAAGATAATATGTATGATGACCTTACCTTTACCCTGTGAAGGTAAAGAGACTATTTTTGAAGACCCCCGGCACAACAACGATATAGTAAAATAACTGAAGCGAAAGAAATAATCGGTAGAAATATACTACTGCCATGAGAATGGCAAAGGAATACATCAAAAGAATTTCACTTTTGATGTTATATGCCATTTCAATAAACACATCAGTAATGTTTATTTTATAGCATTTGTCTTTAATTAATATTCTTTAAAAATAGAATATGAGCTCGTGTAATAAAAGAAGAATCGCAAAATTCATAAGACACAGCTGTTCCAGGCCTCAATCTCTCCAAAAGAGCTGCCGAGCCACAGAATCAACACGGTCCACATGTACATTTGTTTTAAGAAAATAATTCAATGACTACTATTTTTATCTTATGTAAAAATTAGATGCCAGAACAGACCGCTAAATTTAGCATATCCTTTATAAGTTTCAATTTATGTGAATCTATTTGATTGAGTTTGAACAGATTAAAAAAAGAAAAGTTCATCAATGCAATAGTATTTTAGAGTTGGTGTTGGGAAAAGAGAGCGTATATGGTCGATATCGGAGAGACCGATATCGAGGCCTCTATGACATGCCAAGCCCGATCTAGAGAGGTTCGAAGTAGAGTCTGAAGTTCGACCTCGAAGTGCATATCTCGAGGAAGTATGTCGAAGGCCCATCACGGCCAACCGCGGAGCAGTCTATAATCGATGACCGTCATGGAAGAGCGGGAATTTCCCAAGAACACGTGGTTAGAGCTGATAACGTCTGCAAAGATAGTACAAGTCCGTACAAGGCCATTATACAGCTGTACCAATAACATTTCTCTGTCATAATTAGACATGTACTATGTTGGAATTCACCCCTCCTATATAAAGGGGACCCCAATCATTCTTGCGAGACACAACATTTTACTGCAATAGAACATTCTCTATTTTTTCGTGCTCAACACTGTCTCTCAGCTTTATTGTCCTTTATTTAATGTTCTTCATTTATTGCTATAATCGGACCTCGAGGTTCCCAGCCCCAGTGAGCTCAAGGCCCAGTCTTGTGACAACTTTGGTTTGCTTATCTCATTTTCCTTGCTTGCATTCATTACTTCTTGATTATTAACTAGTATTGAAATAAATCACATATTTTTAGAACCACAATTCAAATATAATTGTTAATACCATTTTCAAGGTAAATAGTTTGGCACCCACCGTGAGGCTAAAAATAATAGTGATTGTTTTGATGCTAGTTTTCTGAAAACACAAGTTATTTTTCACACTTTTTCTTGTCCAAGAATCTTTGATTTCAGGTCAAAAAAATGTCTAGCTCAGCAAATGCACATGGAAACAATGTTCTTGATCTCCATGGGGAGAACAGTGCAACAACCTCAGTCGTCGGAGTGCCACCACAAAACCCTGGGGTAGCACCAGCACAAATCCCTGTCAATGTAGGCTCACACAATGCTTTGAATGTTGATATAGACACTGATACCGATGGAAGTGTGCGCGAAGGTGACCAACACGAAGTGCAAAGAACGCAAGCTCGGGAAGAAAGAGAAGTTAGCCTACAAGTCATTTTTGAGATGTTACAAGCACAGCAAATGGACATTGCTCAGCTACAGAGTCAACAAAAAACCCCGAGCACAGCGGGACCGGAAACAACTCCTCGAGTCGAGCAAGCACCAGAAAGATCGAGTAACAATGGGTCAGGAACAAACCCCACTATTATGAAAATGCTCGAGGACCTCATCAAAAGTATTGAATCAGGAGAATAGAAGATAGAGACCAACGACAAAAAAGTAGAAACCTACAACTCGAGGGTCGATCAGATCCCGGGCGCACCTCCGATTTTGAAGGGGGTAGATTCGAAGAAGTTCTTGCAGAAACCATTTCCATCGAGTGTGGCTTCGAAGCCCATTCCGAAGAATTTCAAGATGCCCGATATCCCAAAATACAATGGGACCACATATCCCAATGAGCATATTACCACTTATACTTGTGGTATAAAAGGGAATGACTTAAAAGACGACGAAATTGAGTCCGTCTTGTTGAAGAAGTTTGGAGAAACACTGTACAAGGGGGCGATGATGTGGTATCATAACCTCCCCCCGAACTCAATAGATTCGTTTTCCATGTTGGCAGACTCTTTTGTGAAAGCACATGCTGGTGCCATTAAGGTCGCTACAAAGAAGTCCGATGTCTTCAAAATTAAACAAAGAGAGAACGAGATGCTGAGGGAGTTCGTATCCCGCTTTCATATGGAGCGAATGGAATTACCACCAATCTCCGATGACTGGGCAGTGCAAGCCTTTATTCATGGCTTGAATGAACGAAGCTCGATAACTTCGAAGAAGCTGAAGCAAAATTTGATTGAGTATCCCGCCATAACTTGGGAGGATATGAACAACATGTATCAATCGAAGATCAGGGTCGAGGATGACCAATTGGGAGCCCCCTCGGGCTCAATATATCCAAACAGGATCTTAGCCAAAGAATCAAGGAATGCAGAAAGGGAGTCGAAACCGAACAAGGAAAGATACCAACCATATGTCGAAGACCGAAGAAACGCCCTGAGGCGTAATATACCTTGAATCGATCGAAGGGTGGATCGAGGCCAAAGTTCTCGGGGACTCATGAGCAAAATTAGGTTCGACAGGCACACGGGGCCGATGGAGGCACCCAGATTGTCAGAGTATAACTTCAACATTGATGCATCAGACATCATATCAGCAATAGGTAAGATCAGAGACACCAGGTGGCCGAAGCAAATACAGTCAGATCCTTCCTAAAGGAACCCCAACTTAATGTGCAAATACCATGGCACTCACGGTCATAGGACCGAAGATTGTAGACAACTTCGGGAGGAGGTAGCCCGACTGATCAGCGAAGGGCAACTTCGAGAGTTCCTCAGCGACCGAGCTAAGAATCACTTTCGAGAGAGGGATGCAAACAGGAAAAATGAACAGGAGGAGCCGCAACACATCATTCATATGATCATTGGAGGAGTCGACGTCCCACAAGGACCTGTGTTCAAACGAACAAAACTATCCATCACAAAGGAAAAACGGACTCGGAGCTACGTACCCGAGGATGATCTTACATTCAGCGAAGAGGCTATCAAGGCCTTATCTCAGCCTCATAATGACGCACTGGTAATTTATTTTATTTTAAATAAAGTTCAAATTAAACGTGTGCTCGTGGATCCAGGTATCTCAGCCAACATAATCAGGTCGAGGGTTGTGGAGCATCTCGGGCTGCTCGACCAAATCATCCCCGCCTCTCGAGTCCTGAATCGATTCAACATGGCAAGTGAGACAACAAAGGGGGAAATCATCCTCCCAGTAAACGTGGCCGGTACAATTTAAGATACCAAGTTTCACGTCATCGAAGGTGACATGAGATACAATGCCTTGCTTGGAAGGCCGTGGATTCATAGTATGAAGGCAGTTCCATCAACTCTTCATCAAATGATGAAGTTTCCAACAAAGGATGGTATAAAGACGGTGTATGGAGAGCAACACGCAGAAAAGGAGATGTTCGCGGTGCACGATATGGCACCAGCATCGGCGCCTTCCACCTCAGAGAAGTCTAAAGACAAGGAAGTAGACAAATAGCAACCACAGTCTATACCCTCGGTTGAGTCCGAGGGACAGGTGATCAGTGAGCAAGTAATCGAGGATGAAGAAGAAGACTTCCTCACTCCTCGAACCTTCGTCGCCCCCGAAGAGTCAGATGCAACGAAGTCAACAGTCGAAGATCTCGAACATGACGTATTGGTCGAATATCTTCCAAATCGAAAGGTATACCTGGGAAAGGGATTAACCCCCGATATCAGGAAAAAACTCATTCAATTTCTTATTAATAACATTGATCGCTTCGCTTGGTCCCATTTAGACATGACAAGGGTCCCGCCAGAAATAACCACTCATCGACTAAGCATCGACCCCAAGTTCAAACCGATGAAGCAAAAAAAGAGGCCTCAGCTCGAGGTAAAGCATGCATTCATCAAGGACGAGGTAATAAAATTTCTCAAAATAGGATCCATTAGGGAGGTGAAATACCCCGAGTGGCTAGCTAATGTCATAGTAGTCCCCAAAAAGGGAAATAAATTGAGAATGTGTGTAGATTATAAAGATTTAAACAAAGCCTGCTAAATATTAATTTCCATTGCCCAACATCGATCGTTTGATGGATGCCACGGCCGACCACGAGATTCTTACCTTTCTCGACGCCTACTCCATGTACAATCAAATTCAAATGAACTCGGAGGACTAGGAAAAGACTTCGTTCATCACGAAGTATGGTACATATTGTTATAATGTAATGCCCTTCGGGGAAAAAATTGCGGGAGCCACATACTAACGCCTAGTCAATAAGATGTTCGAACATCAAATAGGCAAATCTATGAAAGTTTACATTGACGGCATTTTAGTTAAGTCCCTGCGCACAGAGGACCATTTGACTCATTTGCAGGAAACGTTCGATATCCTAAGAAGGTACAACATGAAGCTTAACCTCGAGAAATGCGCCTTCGGAGTCAGATCGAGCAAATTTTTGGGCTTCATGGTATCAAACAGGGGGATCGAGATCAACCCAGACAAAATTAAGGCCATTGAGGATATCACCATGGTAAACAGTGTGAAAGTCGTACAACGGCTGACCGGGCGGATAACAGCCTTAAGTCAATTCATCTCGAGGTTATCGGATCGAAGTCATCACTTCTTCTCCTTACTCAAGAAGAAAAACAACTTCGAGTGGACCCCGGAATGCCAACAAGCCTTGGAAGAATTAAAGAGGTATCTCTCGAGCCCACATTTTCTCCATACCCTGAAGGAAGATGACACACTATACTTATATTTGTCCGTGTTCGAGGTAGCAGTAAGTGGTGTGTTGGTTCGAGAAGAACAAGGTACGCAATTCCCTATCTATTACGTAAGTCAGACCCTAGGGGATGCTGAAACCAAGTATCCACACTTAGAAAAACTAGCTCTTGCATTAGTAAGTGCATCTAGAAAATTGAAACCTTACTTTCAATGCCACCCTATATGTGTTTTAACTACATATCCTCTTTGAAACATCTTGCATAAGCCCGAATTATCGGGCCGATTGGCCAAATAGGCCATCGAACTCTGAGGGTATGATATCGAGTATCAACCTCGAACGACCATCAAGTCTCAAATTTTGGCGGGCTTCATGGCTGATTTTATGCCTGCCCTCGTGCCCGAGGTAGAGAAAGAAATCTTATTAAAAACGGGCACATCATCGGAGGTATGGACCCTTTTTATTGATGGAGCCTCGAACATGAAAGGGTACGGGATCGACATAGTTCTAAAACCACCTACTGGAGGCATAGACAATCTATAAAAACTTCGAAGTTGACTAACAATGAGGCCGAGTATGAGGCCATGATTGCAGGTCTCGAACTAGCCAAAGGGCTTAGGAGAAGAGGTCATCGAAGCAAAATATGACTCTCTTCTGGTTGTAAACCAAGTAAATGGGAGCTTTGAGGTTCGAGAAGATAGGATGCAAAGATACTTAGACAAGCTTCAAGTGACATTGCATTGCTTCCAAGAGTGGACCCTGGTTCACATACCTCGAGAACAAAACAACGAGGCTGATGCGCTTGCAAATCTGGGTTCGTCTGTCAAAGAAGGTGACATACTCCAGGGGACTGTTGTACAACTATCCAAATCGGTGGTCGAAGAAGGCCATGCCGAAATCAACTCCACAAGTCTAACATGGGATTGGAGGAACAAGTATATTGACTACCTGAAACATGGGAAACTCCCCACGGATCCAAAAGAATCGAGGTCCCTTCGAGCCAAAGCAACTCGATTTTCACTCAACGAGAATGGAACACTATACAGAAGGACCTTTGATGGACCATTAGCAGTATGCTTGGGACCGGGGTACATCGACTATGTGCTTCGAGAAATCCACGAAGGTACTTGTGGAAACCACTCTAGTGCCGATTCTTTAGTTCGAAAGGTGATCAGAGCAGGTTACTATTGGGATATCATGTAAAAGGACACCAATGAATTCGTTCGAAGATGTGACAAATGCCAAATATTTGCACCAATGATTCACCAACCTGGTGAATAACTACACTCAGTCCTATCCCCGTGGCCATTCATGAAATGGGGGATGGACATCGTCGGCCCCCTACCAACGGCGCCAGGTAAAGCTAGATTTATTTTAATTATGACTGACTACTTCTCGAAATGGGTAGAAGCACAGGCCTTCGAGAAGATAAGAGAAAAATAAGGCATCAACTTCATATGGGATCACATTATATGCCGATTCGGGATCCCCTCCGATATTACATGTGATAATGGGAAGCAGTTCATCAGCAGCAAGGTGACGAAATTCCTCGAGGATCACAAAAAAAAGGATCCTATCAACGCCTTACCACCCAAGTGAAAATGGTCAGGCCGAGTCCACAAACAAAACTATCACTCAAAACTTAAAGAAGAGGTTAGAGAATGCAAAGGGGAAATGGAGAGAAGTGCTTCCCGAGGTACTATGGGCATATCGAACAACCTCAAAGTCAAGCACATGGGATACCCCGTTCTCTATCGTATATGGGTCCAAGGCGCTGATACCAGTTGAGGTCGGAGAGCCAAGTGCCAGATTTCAGCACGCCATAGAGGACTCAAACAACGAGGCCATGAATACCGACCTCGAACTACTAGATGAAAAGCGTGAGGCTGCATTGGTCCGAATGGCCGCTCAAAAACAAAGGATCGAAAGATACTACAATAGAAAAACAAACCTCTGATACTTCAGAGTCGGGGACTTAGTTCTAAGGAAAGTCACCCTCAACACTCGAAACCCAAACAAAGGGAAACTAGGCCCTAGCTGGGAAGGACCGTACCGCATCCTCGGAGTAGTAGGCAAAGGGTCCTACGAACTTGGCACCATGAAAGGCGAGCAACTACCAATCAATTGGAACATATCGATGCTCAAACGCTATTATTGCTGATGTATAACCTTCTCCCTTTTCGTTTATATTTCATATAACTTTTTGCAGGTGTTCAATTGAGAGGAATCGAATCACCCTTCATCTCGAAGACCTTGAGTTTTAAAGCATGCGTTTCACTCTTTTTCCCTTAGATAGGGTTTTATCCCAAATAGGTTTTACCAGAAAGGTTTTTAATGAGGCACCATCTATATGCCACCTAAGGAAAACTCATCAAGTATTCAAGGCCCCTTTTCAATCAACCTCGAACACTTGGGGCAATCACCCTCGGAGGTTAACTTTTCAAAGAAACCAAGTTATGCCAAATACATTACCCTCGGAGGTTATCTTTTCAAAGAAACCAAGTTATGCCAAAAGAGCCTCGATAGGAAAATGTTTTATCGGGCCAAACGGTCAAATGAACCGTGTCCGTGTAGAATAGTCGAGCACCCAATGGCAAAATATGTACGCATGTATCAAGTAATCGAAGAAGCATCCTTGTTCATCAAAACACTTTGCGCCTCAAAGAAGTTTACTATTCTTGCATGAAATGGATCAAAGTCCAAATACTCCCGAACACTCGGGGACTGTCATCGACAGTCAACTTATCGAGCCATCATGGACTCGAGCTCATAAGACCTCAATGAGGAAACATCGAATCTATAAGACCTCAATGAGGCAACATCAAATCAATAAGACCTCAATAAGGCAACATCGAATCTATAAGACCTCAATGAGGCAACATCGTATCTATAAGACCTCAACGATGCGTACTCAAACTTATAAGACCATAAAAAGGCATAACCCCGATATTAAGGCCAAGGCTATATATTCGAACTTGAAAGACCACTAAAAAGGCATACCCTCAATATAGAGGCCGTGGTCATCTCGCCCGGGGACTAAAGGCTACGGCCTAATATAAAGACTACAGTTATATGAAAAGGCTACGACCGAAGTAATGCGGCTCAGAGACGTCCGACTTCCGCCATAAAATCTAAAGGCCTTCAAACACTTCGAAAAAACCGATTAATTAGGCTACCCTCGGCATAAGCAAAAGAGCTTCGATAATATCAGCTCCGAACAATGAAAAAGGCTTCGAAAAAATCAGCCTTCAATGTAAAGGCTTCAAAAAATGAGCCTTCGAGAGAACCTCATGAGATCAATTTTTATATCGACTTATAATCGAGGTTCCTATTTGAGCCGTCGAAGAGTCGAACGAACACAAAACATGCCAAGGCATAACAAAAACATTAAGCCAGATGAGGGGAAATTATAGCCATATTAGAGGTCGAATCGACCCAATCTAAAAAGAGCCTAAGGGACGATATGTAAGAGCCTAAGGGCCAACCTAAAGAGCCTAAGGGCCAACCTAAAATAGCCTAAGGGCCAACCTAAAAGAGCCTAATGGCCGATCTAAAGAGCCTAAGGGCCAAATTGAAAATAACCTAAGGGCCAATGTTTTAAAACCTAAGGGTCGATACCTAAAAAAAGACCAAATCACACTTTGCTAGAGGCCTCATCTTAGTTCAGGCTCAAAAGTCCCGAGTCAAAGCTTAACTCGAGGATCGAACCCTAAACGGTCAACTATTATCGATTGTTCATCAAGCACAAAAACCTAAGGGTTTCTATTCTAAGTCCAACATATCAGACTAATCATCGGCAAGCATCAAATTTCATCACAAAAGCAAAGACAAAGACAAGATGGAAATTTAGACGAAGAAAAATCAAAGGATTCCTTTCATATCCAAATCATGTTCACAAAAGAATATTTACAAAGCTCCTGCACGGATCCCTTACACAAAAAAGATGGAAGACAAAATAATCCCAATCTACTGCCGAGGTCATTTGATCGGACAAAGTTCCCTTAGGAGTTGTGCCCTCGACGGCTTGGCCCTCGTCCCCCGGTCATCGACGGCCTCTTCCCCCTCGGGACTTCGTCTTCATCTTCGTCTTTTTTTGAGCCACTTGCTGAATCCTCGTCAGAAGAGAGCAAAGCTGCCGATTCTTCTTCTAAGGCTTTCACTTTCTCGATCTCGGCAGAAAGATCGAAACCCTTCGCATGCACCTCCTCAAGAGCCAGCCTTCGAGACTCCAATCGAGCATGTTCAAGGGCATGATATAGCTTAAGCCCGGACTCAGCAGACACCTTCCTATCCCAAGCATTTGCAGCTGCATCATCATCCCGATACGAGGCTATGACTTTGTCAATCTCGGACTTAATCTTAGATAACTCAGCAGCTGACTCAGCATGAAGATCCTTGTATTTTCGGCTCTCTCCCTTCGCACCCCGAAGTTGATACTCAACCGAGGTTAGTTTCTCTCGGAGAGTATCTTTCTCGGAGGCTACCTCGTCCATGCGGGTTCTTCATCCCGAGGACCTCAGCATTTTTGACCTCAAGCTCCTCTCAGAGTTGCCACACTAGGTCATCCTTCTGCTTGAGCTGCAAGAATCAAGTTAAGGCATTAAACGCTAAATTTGAATAAGCATAAAAGTAGGCCCACGAAGGCTGTATTACCTGCTCATCGAGATCGGCCTGTTTTCGAGACATCTTCTCCAAATATGCTCGAAGGTCATTCAGTTCCCCTTCCTTTTTGGCGTAAAGGGCTTTGAGCTCATCTGACTCCGACGTGAGCCTCCTATACTCTTCTTCGCGGTGGGCCAAATCGGTTTGTGACTTGGAAAAAGCCTGGTTGTAGAGCATCAAGGCCAAAAAAAATAAAGGAAAAAAGTCAGAAAAGCAAGAATCAGAACTTAATATAAAGTTGTTAAGTCAAGAGGTTACCTGTTTTTGAGGCTTCTCGGCTTCTTCGAAAATGAACGAGGCGTTAAGGTCGGGGATTTCCTAAATCCCGGCAAAGTATCCTTCAAATATATCATTCTCTCTGTGGGACACCCACACGTCAGGAGTCTCCATGTTTTGGCATCCTGTATTCTCCCTGGAGAGAATGACGGGCCCGACGGAGAATCATCTACATTAACCACCCCGAACCGGTCAATCGGGTCCTTCTCTCGCCTTCGGGGAGCTTCAGAGCAGGGTTCCCCAAGTTCATCAACCAAACGCCCCTCAGCTCGAGAAATATTTTGGTTGTTGGTCGGTTCAGAGACTTCGTTTGACCCACTCTCGAGAATCTCTTCAGCTCGAGGTGGGGCCACATCAGCAACATCTGGTTCAACAGCCTTCGACTCGATAACCGTCGGCTCAGCAGGCTTCGAAGCGACAGCGCTTCCTCTTCCCCTAAGTAATAACAGGAAGTCATTGTTCTCTTCATACTCAACACGAAGAATCTCAGCCACTTCCAAAGTTAAGGACGCTGAATCGACTTTAGGCTTTTGAACTTTGGCCTTTTTAGGCTTCGAGGACTCAGCTGGTGACTATTTCTTTATTCTCTTCTCCTTAGAAGGATTTGGAGTGTTTACTTCCCCAGGAGGGGGCTCCCTCATCAAGACGGCCTCTCCAAGGCCTACATAAGTACAAAGGTTGGAAATACTATCGAGAGATATCTTTTCTAAGGAATTAAAATATGTCAAAAATAAAACTCACCGTGGTTTTTGGCCTCCCATCGGGTTTTGGCCAAATCACGTCACACGCGCTTAATGTAGGGAGAGGTCGAATCTAGTTGTCGAACCCAGCCTGGGAGATCCTTGACCACGCCAGGGTACCACTCAACAACTGCATCATCGAAGGGAGTTAGTTCAAAGGGAAGGAAAAACATGTTTACTTACTATTCATATTCCATTCATCGGGGAATGGCATCTTATAAGCAGGGATCATGTCCGAGGTCCTGACTGGGACAAAGAGGCTCATCCACCCTCGGTCCTTGTCCTCGTCGATGCTAGCAAAGAAGGCCTTCGAAGATCGACGTTGCAACTTAATTAGGCCACCTCGATAAAGTCGGGGGCTATACAGTCTAATCAGATGATCGAGGGTAAAAGGAATCCCCTCGACCATATTTGAAAAATACCTAATTAGGTAAACGATTCACTAGAATGATGGATAGATTTGGCCAAGCGTCACCCGATATTATCTGCAGAAATCGAGGGTCACTGGGTCTATCGGTAGCGAAGATGGCTTAAACGGACCTAAGGTGAAAGGATATGTGTACACACTAAGGAAACCGAATTTGTGTATGGTTATGTCTTCCTCAGGTGAAGGAATCTCCACTTGTACCGCCTCCCCCAAACGACAGTCGATCTTCACTTCTCAGTTTCAGTTATCAAGCTGACATATCGAGACATAGGTTCACATCATCCCGCTATCGAAGAAGGTTTTTCGACCTTGAAATCAGAGGATGTTTCACAAGGTCCGGGGATGCACTCCTCAACACAAGGAGGTACTATTTCTTTGCTCTTAGACGAGCGTGATGAAGAAGGGGATTTCTCCTTTTGTGGAACAGTTTTAGAAGTTTTTACCATTTTTGCTATAAAATTTTCAGAAGAAGAGGAATAAATTGGTTGAGAGATGAACACAGAAAAGAAGCAAGTGTATAAAAGAGTTGATCAAGTTCTGAAGATGTTGTGAAAAGTAAAAGTTTAAGGAGTGAATGATTGGAGTATTTATAGGGATCAATATGCGTGTTGGAGAAAACAAAAGGACGACCAACCGTCGTTATCAATTTATGGCTTTTCGATAACTGTGCAAGCGTGGCCTTTGCATGTCCTTTCTGTCACATCAATCACTGACCTCACGTAACTGACTTCACGATGAGGACATCGAAGAGTCAAAGAATTCAAATCGTTTCTTATCATTTCACTTTAAGAAACGGAAGGACTATCTGTATACGGTCGATATCGGAGAGTCCGATATCGAGGCCTCTATGGCATGCCAAGCCCGATCTTGAGAGGCTCGAAGTAGAGTATGAAGTTTGACCTCGAAGTGCATATCTCGAGGAAGTATGTCGAAGGCCCATCACGGCCTACCGCAGAGCAGACTATAATCGATGACCGCTATGTAAGAGCGAGAATTTTCCAAGAACACGTGGTTAGAGCTGATAAGGTCTGCAAAGATAGTACAAGTCCGTACAAGGCCGTTATACAACTGTACCAATAATATTTCTCTATCATAATTAGACATGTACTATGTTGGGATTCACCCCTCATATATAAAAGGGACCCCAATCATTCTTGTGAGACGCAACATTTTACTGCAATAGAACATTCTCTGTTTTTTCGTGCTCAACATTGTCTCTCATCTTTATTGCCCCTTATTTAGTGTTCTTAATTTATTTCTATAATCGGACCTCGAGGTTCCCAACCCCAGTGAGCTCGAGGCCCTAGTCTTGTGACAACTTTGGTTTGTTTATCTCATTTTCCTTGCTTACATTCATTACTTCTTGATTATTAACTAATATTGGAATAAATCACATATTCTTAGAACCACAATTCAAATATAATTGTTAATACTATTTTCAAGGTAAACAGAGAGGAAGAAGGAGCAATGGCTACAAATTTCTATTGGTCATAATACAGATGAGCCTCATGCTTCTCGTAGGAAACAGATTCTCTCTCGCTACCCTAAAATTAGACACCTTGACCCTTTTGCTTGCCTCAAGGTATGTATATGCCCCTTTTTCTTCTTTGAATTTATACACATTTATTTCAATGTTTATGTGGTTGTGTGTAATGTTGGCTTGAATATGATCTTTAATGGTTTTGCTTAACGGGATTGTGTTAGATATAGTTTAATGCGAGTGGTAAAGAATGACTCTTTTTAATGCTTTTGGTTTGGGATTTTATTCAATGTAGCTGATTTTGTATCTCTGTTTTTTGCTGGACATTGTGTTCTCTAGATTTTCTTGCATGCTAAAATTTGAGTCCGGAACCTAAATGTGATTCTTTTTGACAAGTAGGACCGAAATAAGTGTAAAAAAGAAAGAGTAACATATCTATGTATAACGCTCTTTTAAAGAGCGCTATACTTTAACGGACGTTAAAGTATAACGCTCTTTAAAAGAGCGCTATACATAAAACGTATTTACTAACCGCGTTATGCCTGGAAGTTGATAAGACAGCTATGCATAGCGCGATATATAAAAGCGTTATATGTATAACGCTTTTATATACCGCGCTATACATAGATAAAAAATGTTCCCCTTCCTTTTCCTCACATTTTAAACCAGAAGCAAACTCTATTTTAAAAAAAACAGAGAGGAGCCCCCCTCCACCCCCCCATTTTCTCGATAAAAAATCCGAGTGGACCCCACTCGTCCCACAAAAATACAGGAACGTAGGTCTCACATCCTAGCCAAGCCTTCTATTGTTGTGGGTTGCTTGTTTCAAACTCAAATTTTCAATTCTTCAACTTTCCGAAAAATATATATCGAGGTATTCCGATTTAGTTTATGTCGAAGCTCATATAAATAATGCATATTAGGTGTTTTGAACGTGTTCCATGTTATTTTGTGTTTTTTTGCGATTAAACAGGTATGTTATTTTTATCCGGACTAAGATATTAGTGTTCTAAAAAAATATGTAAAAATTGAGAAATCATTATTATTTGTTAATAGAAATGTTAAGAAATTACTTTTACTGTTTTATATGTATTTTCGTGAATGTTTTGTGATTAATATATATTTATTATGTTTATCTAGTTTAGATTATTTATTTGCTTAAAGACTAGTAATATAGTGCCCTTTTAGCGCAGTAAAATATAGAGCCTTTTAGCGTAGTATCCATGTTGCTTAAATATCTCTTATACTGATAGATCAAATACAAACTCTGTCCAATTAAATATTGTATAATTATAAAAATTAATTATTTAATTTACAATAACAAACATATAAAATTCTAAAACTAATATGTAAAATAATAAAACTAACACATACAAGAATTAAAGATATCTTGGTGCTAATGGGCCTCAAATATCGAGCCTGAAACTCATATGTGAATACTCTGTCCAATTAAATATTGTATAATTATAAAAATTAATTATTTAATTTACAATAACAAACATATAAAATTATAAAACTAACATGTAAAATAATAAAACTGACACACACAAGAATTCAGGATAACTTGGTGCTACTGGGCCTCAAATATCGAACCTGGAACCCACATGTGAATACTCTGTCCAATTAAATATTGTATAATTATAAAAATTCATTATTTAATTTACAAAACAAACATATAACTAATGTTGTTTAATTTACAGTAGACGACATGGGCGTGCCGCATATGCATCCCGGACCTTTCTGCGATGAGCTATTAGTGGTACAGGGCTATCATAGGTCCGCCCACATATGGGAGGGAGAGTTACTGGCCCAGACTCCCCGCGCCAGGAGAGTGGACGACATGTGGGATTTTCTGAAGGACGGGGATCTCCATCCCCGTGTAGTCCAGCGTCTGCGGGATACGGGCTTCTACAGGATTTTGGAGATCGGGCGGCTGCAGCTCGATTGGTCTTTGGTCACGGACCTCATAGAGCAGTGGCGACCAAATACGCACACATTCCACTTGCCCATTGGCGAGGCCACCATCACGCTGCAAGACTTGGAGGTTTTATATGGGCTTCCCATTGATGGACTGCCCGTTGCACTGCCGCAGGCCATGAGAGAGATGACGCGTGGTCAGTAGTTGTACATGCTGCAACAACTCACTAGTTTCAGGACACAGGATGAGACTGCACACTCAGGGTCCAGTCGCCTGAGTTTGACGGTTATTCGACATCATTTGGAGATATTGCACCCCGACATCACTGGCGAGACATATGATCTGCATATTCACCGGTATACGAGGTTGCTGTTTCTCCTTATGCTTGGAGGGGTTTTGTTCCTGAAAACTTCGGGGAAAGTAGTCAGCTTGATATTTCTTCATCATCTTGAGCGGCTAGATGATTTACCCTAGTACAGCTGGGGTGCTGCTGTTCTCGCCTACTCGTACAGGCAGATGTGCCGGGTGAGCATGGGCACCCAGCATGACGTATGTGGATTTTTGCAGCTGCTACAGGTGACAACATATTCGAATACTCTATTCATTATAACATATCTAGTAAAAGTTTATCTTTAATTTTACGTCAACTTTGTATGCTAGGTTTGGGCCTGGGAGCGGTTCCTGCAGTTGCAACCACCTCTACCACCATTACCTACGGATGTACCACCTCCATTTCTCCCTCTAGCTAGGAGGTGGGTTTTCCGGCGGGGATATGTACATATCTACGAGGCTCGGCATAATTCCTCCTTTGCAGGGATTTGTTGAATATGCTGGAGGGCGCACAGGTAAATTTATACCTAAGTTTACTTGGTATAGCTTCACTTGTGTTGCGTATACTCACGTTTTCTGTTGTTATTTAATATTTCATTTGGACGCCATACAACGACGAGTTGATAGGTGGCCTGCCTGATTATTGCTCGACCGACCGACTGATTTAGAGAACTTCCGTCCCGCTGATGTACCTTGATATTGTGGAGCATCATGCCACGGAGCGGTTACTTCGCCAGTTTGGCTGTCTGCAGCTTGTACCGAGACCGCCCACATGGGAGCCCACACATTATCAGTGGGATGATCGCTCCAGGGTGGACGATGCATATGTGGCATGGCTAGAGGCGAAGGTCGATACTTGGGACCGACGAGCTGAAACTGATTCCCCCTTTCACCGAGACGGACGGATACTGTTCATGAGTATATGCCCTGGTACCGCGGCGTTACCTGACTTTTCGTCGGGAATCCCATTCATCGAGCTGGTATTCTTACTTATATAACTGTAACCTAGTGTTCTGTAGTTTATATTTTACACGTTGTGCAGGATATTAGCCTACATCTATTCTACCAGATGGGACTGCAGATGCAGCAACATGCCGGTGAGGGAGCGACCGCTTTGCACGATTATGGCCGGCAGGTTGCAGAGTTGGCTGCCCGGACACTACAGCGAGCCCGAGAGGATCAACGCTTAGGACACGACCCTGCTTATGTGGCGCCAGAGCAGTACCGACAAGGTAGGGGTGCCCCACAAGGTAGGGGTTCCCCACGAGGTAGGGGTTCCCCACGAGGTAGGGGTTCCCCACGAGGCAGGGCTGTCCCACGGGGTCATGTGGGGCGGCGAGGAGGTGGTCCTAGCAAGGGGGCGTTGAGGTGGAATACCTAAAAATTGCAAAAATTTTCGTTCTTGCCATAAAACTTGTTCACACACATCCAGTATCGGCGCCCAACTTCACCATCATCCCAACAATCCGCCATCATACATTTTTTGTCGCACTGGCACCTTTATACATAATGGCGTTCAGACATTTGTTAAAGCAAAAAGAAAACCCTGCTTTTATGCAAAGTTTTGCTATTGGTTATTGTTTAGCACACAAAATAACTAGAATGCGCCCGTTACTTATGGTCAAGGCAACACATAATGCAGTATTTAACCGCGCAGAAAATAATGTAGAATGCCTTTCTTTTGGTAATGGTATGGCCATATTCCTGGTGGATTGATGTAATGCACTCTTTAATTTTATACCTTATGGACGCTTCAAGGTGTGGAATAAGGAAAAGAGAAATCAAGTCAATATACAAGTTGTAGTGATTCCCATTGAATATGTCCATTTCACATGTGTGGGCGGAAATGTATTTACCCTCTTTCCACAGATCTGTGTTCTTCTTGCTCGCATGCAACATCCAATGACAACCCATAAACCATCTGTGGCAAACAACCTTGTATACATCCGGACTTGACACCCATTCCATTATCTCACGACACTCTTTTACGCTGTACATTTTCGTCGCCCTGCTTAGGCGTGCTTTATCAGGAAAAAAACATGCCCTTTGCTTGCACCGTTGGTCTAGAATCATCCCCCGTTGCCGAATTTTTGTCAAAATCCCTTTCGAGAGCATCCACATCTGGCATACTCTTCAAATGATCAAGGTAGGGAATCTGCCTTGAATGAAGCGACACTTGGGACTCGTACACTCTTGGTCTAACGGGGGTGGAGCATATTCCCTCGTCAAATCAGGTCCTTCATTCTCTTCCTCCTCGTCACCATCCTCACGAGGGAAGGGTGTGTGGTCTCCGGAATCATCGGCATTGTTGTCAAAATCACTGTTTTCTTCCTCACTCTGTGCATCTTCCAGATCCCGATTTAATATGTCGTCTTCGGGCAATTGAGTCAGGACAAATGGTTCAACTTGCTCGTTTTCACTGCACAAACAACAAAGTAATAAGCTACTCAAGTTAATAAATACTTTTCATGTAGTTGTATCACTTCATTTACAAGTCGTATTGTGTTGACATTCCTTGATGGACATTATCCTGTTGGTGATGACTCCCGGATTGGCCACTATGATCCAACACACCAGAACTACGCATATTCCAACTGGGCGTGAGTTCATAACTTGTAAAATTCATATCTGGCCGGTTCCCCCTGTGGAATATATGAGTGTTAATACAAATTCAATACAACAAAATTATACATCGTAACACAAAAGAAAATTGAAGTTTACCACTCGTCTTGTGGATTATGTAAAGCAAGAGAGAAATTATTTTCTCGCTCCTCATTCTCCCGTGGTGATAAGTTTAAATCAAGCCAAACTCTTTCAGCCAGAACCTGTCCGGCAAAAACTGCTCCAGAATAATCACCCGATGATTGAGGGTTATCCCTACTATGCTCAACCTCATTATTGCGAATGTCTTCAACCTTGACGTACATTTCTAACATTTTTATCACAAGAAATTCCCGGTATTCATCCGGAGTCCTAAAAAAATACCTCAAAGTTTCATCATCGTCGATGTTAAATTTAGCGTAACAAGCAACCCCTTGAAGAGTGACGGAATACGAATATCTTCCGATTACTTTAAGGTTCACCGAACGTTTTCTCACACTCACTTTATTACATAACAACGATACCAATCTATCGTACTCCATTGTAAGTGGTAACTTAACATGACACTGTGGAGATAAACTATAGCTCACAGAGTTATTCGCACCACAACCTCACTCCCCCAATATAGTGGAACCCTTGCTTTTCGCTCTTCAGACATTATGAAAAAATGCTTGAGAATTTAACAAGAAGAAAATTTTTAACAAGAGTTAGAAATATTTTTGAATGGATTTTTGTAAAATCCTAACGCCCTTAAATAACGCAATGCCTAGCCCAGGGGTTGAAGTTTTTGAGGTATAGCGCTATTTTAACGGCGCTATACCCATTTGAATTATTGTTATGTCAGTTAAACGCAGAAGACTTATTGGTGGGCCCATAAAACAGGTATAGCGCGCTTTATAAATGCGCTATATATGTACATCGCTGTTATTATGTATAACACTCTTTTTAAAGAGCGCTATACCTTAACGTCCAAAACGACCGTTAAAGTATAGCGCTTTTTAAAGGAGCGTTATACATAGACATGTCACTCTTTTTTCTAAGACTTATTTTGGTCCTACTTGTCAAAAAGAAACACATTTAGGTTATGGACTCCTAAAATTTTGGGTTTGAGCTGTTTCCTTGAATTAATCATTATATTCGAGGTTTTATGTGCAGTATCTTTAGGTATTGGTATTTTTATACTAGGAATATATTTGGAGTCCTTTTACTTATTTTTTTCCTTAACTAATCTGCTTCTTGAATACAATGGGTGGTATTTTCAAGCTTTAAACTTTTCTGTAAAGCCAGTAAAGGTGATTCGTTATTATTCTCTTTTCTTTTTTCCCTTTTTCCTGAAAGAACAATGAAGTTGCCTTTCTAAGATAAGATATCTTGTGCATATGCTCTTATTTGTGATAATTGAGAATGATTCATGATAAAGTGAAAATTGGATGTTGTTTTGTGAGGTGATTAAATTTTCTTTTTTCCTTTCATTTAATGTTAGCTGCAATTCTGTTTGCAACCTTCCTAATTTCCATTCCCTTAGTTTTGTGGGTTATTTTCATTTTGTGAATAGATTAGCTGGTTGGCAGCTTCTTTGTTTTTGCTAGATGCAATTGATGGTGAAGAATTGAGCTTTTAAAGCAAGGAGCAGGCTAGACTTCTCATGTATTCAGTTTGAAACTAATCTGAGTACATTGGATTTAAAGATTGACAATAATATTAAATCAGGAAATAGTAAATATGATATGTGTCTGTTTGCAGGATTAGATCTGTGTGTTGAACACATAATGTCTATATTTGCTTTAGACATTTCTTACAATGCCAGCCCCTTCTCAACAAAGGGTGTAATTTCTGATACATAATGTTCTGCGACATAGTATGTTTTATTGTGGTTGTCTCATTTATACAGCTTTACTAGTCGTGCAGGAGAAAAAACCTCCCATTGACCATACTTTTATCATCTTCTCCTCCTATTTTATGCGATTAAGCCATTTGATAGTTTCTATTGGTGACAATGAATTGATAATGTTACCGAAGTTATTTGATATTTGTTTGATGAGTCTAAGAGGAATCGGTCTCAAAAAATCGGTAGGTGTTGCAGGTGGATTTCAAATAAACACAATGACAAATGATTAAAGAAGTTAATTTGTTTGACAGAGTTCAAAAGTTTTAAGGATCTATATGGGGGAATCTCTTGTTGTCAAATAGCTACTTTTAAATTGTGTAAAAAACTATATCCCAAGCAATATTAGCAAGAATCTGAGTTTCTCTCTTATAGTGATTAACTTTGATTTAGAGCAGCTCCGAAATCTTCACGATCATATGATTTTCTAACTATTTAATAATCACCATATGGAATAACTTTTTTGAATTGCTCTATGAATGTTTTGCAATGCGGATATCAGGGGTTGTTTTGGTTCAGCTTTGGACTCTTTCCTGAACCACAATCTCTTCCTCGCCATTCATGAGCTCAGTCACAACCTTGCTTTCTCTACTCCAGTCTATAACTGATGGCTTGGCATTTTTGCCAACCTTCCCATAGGCGTTCCGATGTCTGTTACCTTGCAAAAGTATCACCTTGAGCATCATCGCTACCAAGGAGTAGATGGACTTGACATAGACATTCCGAGCCTTGCTGAAGCGCATGCTGTCAAAAATGTCGTCACAAAATCTATATGGTTCTCTTACAACTGTTCTTTTATGCTCTCAGACCTCTTTTTCTCAAACCTAAACCACCTGGTATGTGGGAGTTCATCAATCTGATTATCCAGCTATGCCTTTGATGGAGCCATGGTTTACTTCTGGGGCTGGAAATCCTTTGCATATCTGATCCTGTCTACTTTTGTTGGGGGAGGGATGCACCCGATGGCTGGTCACTTCACGTACTCCTACTACGGTCCCCTTAATCTTATGACGTGGAGTGTTGGATACCACAACGAACACCATGATTTCCCGAGGATTCCTGGAAGCAAGCTCTACAAGGTGAAGGAGATCGCGCCAGAATACTATGGCAACTTGATGGCCTACAATTCTTGGAGCCAGGTCATCTACATGTATGTAATGGATCGTGCTGTAGGGCCTTTAAGCAGAATGTAGAGGAAGTTGTCTACAAAAACATATGAGAAAGCTGAATAGATGGTGCTCTGCTGGTAATCTTTTCCTTTTCCTTTTCCTTTCTTTCCGGTCTTTGCAAGGGATAATTCCTAAAATCTTGTCTATTTTTTGATTCACCTTTTGTAATACTAGCAATTTGGTGTCAGATGGCATAGGTTCTATTGATGTATCAATGTGGTAGGTTCTATTGAGGGTTAACTATAGATATCTTTTGACTGACCTAATAGTGTAATGATTTACATTGCCGGTGTATATAAGCTAAACTCTTCTTGAAAATATTACATCAAAAGGTAATAAGATGTAAGCAAATTTTATTTCTGAAATGGCCACACAACCCCTTACAGTTATAGAGTTCAAGTATTAGGGGATGTTAAACCCACATTTGTGCAAATACCAAAGCTTGTTTGAGTAAAATCAATGAAGTTTTCCAACATCATCATGAGGTAGCCAGAGTTTCCAGTGAAAGATATCATCCATTTGACATCAAGGATTGACATTTTATTTCTACCTCAACTCCATTATTTCAGTAGTTCATATTAATCTATCAGTGGAGATGGTAATTCTTTCATTTTCTTTGTTTCCTTTCTTTTTGTTCAATATTCAATATTTATATATTATTGGGAATGAAAACAAATATTCAATTATCCGACAAATATAATTCATTGTGATAAATGAAGGAATACTACTGAAAACATCAAAATTGCAACATGATTCTATTAAATGTACATTATGATCTTATCTGTTCCTCATAAAAACCATTCTTAAGCAATTGGAGAAGCTACATAGCATAATCAATATTCCTAGCTAAACTTGCCTAGGCAGGTTATATCTTAGTCCCAATCTCCAAACTTCAAATTCAATATTTGAGTTGTGCTACTAAGTGTTGTCTCAGCAACCTTCCTCCCATAGAGGAAAGCTTCATTCACTTCAGCTTCTGCAAAAACTGGAAAACCTCAATCACTTAAATGCCAAAAAAAATTTCAAGACTTTCCATTTTTAGTATGGATCTAACCTTTTCTATTCCAAAACTCAAACACCCTTGTAGACTGGTTCACCAATAACACATGGTGGATACATTGTAGCTGGTGGAAGTTCTGGTGGGCGCAGAAGTGGATCCCATGGTTCTGCATATTCACCTTCATTCTCATGAGTATATTCCTTCACTTTCCCCATAGTTCTTAGCATTGTAGCAAATAGCATAGAACACCCCTGCTTATCAAAAATCACATTTCATAACTTCAGACAGCAAAACATACTGAAATTTCTTCAAGGGGTCTTTTCTTACCTGTGCTAGAACACTAAACACGGCAATCCATTGGAATACACCGCTATTCGACTTCACAAACTCCTCGAAATTATCAAATCTTCCTGATGGATCTTCTGGTAAATCCTGATTTAGGTGGAAAAAAAAAACATAACCAGAACATTGGAGAGAAGCAACGAGGTTCTTTTGTCGATGTCTTGATCAACAGAATACAGAAAGCTAACTTGAATAACAACAGTTGAATAACAATATGATAAAGATTTCTTAGATGGATACCTTCTCCCAGTCAGGATTCAACAAAACATCAGCTGTCACTCCAATCTCTGATAGAATAAGCACAAACATGATGAACATATACTATAATTATTGTTAAGGGCCGTTCTTTTGATCTCTTTCTATGCAGCTTCTTTCCTACGAGCATATATGAGAACTATCTATAAGAAGGATACAGAAGAGAGGCAATAGGAGTTGGCAAAATTTGCAGCAACATGGCCAAGGCAAGTGAGAGCACACAAAGCAGTGCCAATACCAAGAAATGCATGGATCAACCTGTCATGATTTCAGCAGTATTAGCATTTCTTTTATGCCAAGACTGTATTACAGGCAAGGAGTTAAAATTAGGGGCAGCGCTACATGGTCTAAAGGGGATTCAATTTAATCCTTTTCACTGAAAGATAAACTGTGCAAATAGTTGAATCCCCTTGATATAAGTGAAGTTTCTAGTGTAGGGGGCGGAGTTAGAGTGCCAGGAGAGGGTTCTGCCGAATTCAGTAGCTTTGGTTTGAACCATGTATGTCTTAAATATTTATTAAATATATGTAAATTATTAATTTAGAACCCAGTAGCTTAAAACGATTAGAATCCAGAACCCATAAACTTGAAATCCTGGCTTCGTCTCTGCTAGTTTAGAGGCAAAGGTGTGACTTTTTTATATTTCTTTGAATTTCCTTGTGAGAATTTCAGGCTACACTGGTGGTCAAAGCGAATAAACAATTTAGGTTGTGAAAGTAATAGCAGTAAGTTGAGAACTCACCAAGGGAAATGATCGTAATCAGGGGATGAATGTGAGTCCGCAGCATCACGTTGCCAAACTCTAATCAGCCATATACCATAGAAAAGCATTGCAATACCCACAAATCCTATGGTTAAATTTGTGAACTTGAGGGACCATTGCAGGCAAACCTTCACAGGTCTTACCATCTTCTACTTCAAAGAGTAACTCTTCACTCACTTGACTGGAAAATTAGAAGAGCACTAGCTTTTACGTTTGAAATGATAACTTTGAGGAATGCATGACAGAACATATTTGTTACATTTATAAATGCTTGGAGTCTTGATTTGTAAGAAATTAGGATATGCAAGATTTTCCCAGGTAGATAGGCTAAAAGAGGAAATTTCCAAGAAAGAGCTTATTCTTTGTACTTTTGTTGGAGGACCTACTCAATTATCAGTTGCTTGCTGTTTTTGTATAACCTGAAAATTGGTTGCCAAAGATGTGGACAGATAACCTGTCAATTTCGAGAGAATTATGATAACAAGTAGTATGTTAAGTGGACATAGTATTTGGTGACTGCAATTAGTTAAGCTTAGGCAGTAAAATATGATGTGATGATATGAATGGAAAAGATAGAGAACATCTTCATCGTAGCCCAAGCCACTGATATGTTTTGTCCGATAGATTGAAAGGTTCTTTTTCTTTATTTAGCTGTGTGTGAGTTCTCTTAAGAAATTTCCCCCTCTTCCTATAGAATTCAAAAGGAGGCATGCAATCGCTACCACATAAGAAAAAGAAGAATATAATTGGAAGACTTGGGTTTTACTTAATAACTACCGCTACGATGGAACCACTGACAAAGTCTTGAATATCTGAGCATCTGCTATTTTTATACTTAGAAGAAATAATAGCATCATGAAGTCATAGTATTGTTATCTCTATAACTCTATCCAAAAGCTAATATATTTGTCACTGGGATCACTTCACACTGCCAACATTAACGAGCATATGCAAGGGAAAGATGATTTGCATTGCCATTTAAAGATGAAGAGAGTGCAATTCTTGCTCCCAGCACTGGATGAAGCCGAAGAAATTGTTAACATGTCCTCTGCATATGCAGGGAGTATCACGTAGCCTTCTTGGTTTGTTTGATTAAAGATATTTCTAATATAGGTTGACCAACAAACATTCGACAGCAATTTTCTCCAATAATGTTTAAACCCCAAATTTTGAATAAGAATGAAGGCAGCTGAAGCGCAGTAAAAAGATACACCAGCAGAAAAATTCATGTACAGCTCGGCAACCAGTTAAAAAATATTAGCCGTAACACCCCTCATCCATCTTCCTCCCCGTATAAAATGAAGGCCATCAGAAAACAAATTAGCTATTGCTTTTGACGACGAAGAAATTCTTTCATCTCTGTCAAAATATCAGCCTTCACTATGATGCGCATTTGCTTAGAGTCCTCCCACATTAATCCTCCATATTCCCTGGCAAAATCACATGCAGCCTCAAAGACATCCTACAGTTATGTAAACAAAAGCAATCATGTCATATAGCCATAAAAATTAAAACGCTAACCATAAGTTTGCAAAGCAAATAACATATATCTTGGCACTCACTCTAGAAGGGAATTCATCGTAGAGGTGGGCAGGCATCATCTCAACCCGATTCAAATCTGATTCCCACAATCTAATCTGGTACGAGAAAGTAGTAGTTGAATTAATCGACTTGAAAAGAACTTGTTTTCCTAATAATCCTTTCATCCGTATTTGTCAATGAAGACATATACTGTTGAATTGGCTTAACAGCTTCTGTTGGCCACAGTGATGGGAATGTGATACTACTCAAGAATATATTCTACCAATGAATCAGCATATATAATAAATGGGGTCCAATCAGTAATCATCCAACAAATGACCAAAATGTATTTTTGATTACTAGAGCTGTCGTTCAATTTCAGTGCTATGAAATAGTAAGAGTAACCTGATCAGTAACATTCTCTGGCACGGATGGTATCCTCTCTGCAACCCTAGGATGAGCATTCTGCTGAAGGAAAGAAATTATCTGCAAATTCCATGCCCCAAAAGCACCACAGCCGTCAAAAACTTCAAGTGAAAAAATTGTATTGCAACTGCTCAATTATAACCACGTCCAGATAGAATACCTTATAATTCTACTTGAAACATTTGGCAAATCATCATGACTTTTTGTTCCCATTTTTTGGGAGGGGATAAACCAATCAACATGACATTTAACCTAATACATTTAATAGCTATGGATGAGGATAACTGGAACTTGAATACACATTAACCTGATCAACACAACCGAAGGTTTCTACTTTTCATATTTAAGCAGCAGAAGCACAATACTTCCTGTAACTCCCATGCTTTCAAGCATGTACAAGTTAAGAAAGGTGCACCAATATAAATAATATTAGACATGATAAGTGTGGATTGAGGGACCAGACACTAAACTATAAGAGAAACATTCTTCAGAGGTCTGCTATTAAACAACTACCAAAATCGATCAGCTAATCAAGAATTTTTTTTTCTTTTGCAATAGCAGCTGACAAAGAATTACTAAGAATCTCTGACAAACATGCCCCCCACTATCAACCTTCTTCAACTTTTGCTTTAAATAAAATATGGCACTAAATACAGTTTACTTTTTCAGATTTTTTTTAATTAGTAATCTCCAAAATAAGACAATGCTTGTCAATAAACAAAATAGCAGCCGAAACTTGCCTGCTCAGCAGTAATGCCATTTTGAAAAGCTTTATACAAACTTTCTTTTGTAATAGCACCGACAATGAGATTTGGAAGCTGGTACTCCACCCTGTATTTGCAGGTAAATTCTGTTACTCAGAGAGTTCAATCACAAAAGTGAAAGAAGAGAGATCTACTAGTAGAAAATCAACACTCAACAGCCAAAGAGAGTATTAAGTGTAGCACATAGATTTAATTATTCAAAAGAGTAATGCATTTCTTGACGAGCACCAATCCACCACATAAAGGTTGTGATGGTATTCTTACCAATTCCAACAAAAAGAAACAACAGATGCTAATACTTTCAAGAGAAAGAGAGTTGGCGCCTATTCTTCCCTTATGTTCTTTTTTTCCCAACCAAAGGACAGAAACAAACACACGCAATGGAAGCAAGTGTTCACGTACCTTGCAAAGAGGCGTAGGATCTCACAGTGTAATTTTGAAGTTGAATATGCATACAACCTGAAGTTTGTTTCAATGACGATAAATCCCTGATGAAAGGGGAAAGGAAGAAAATCAATAGATGTGTTTCCAGTCAGTAAGGCATCATTGAACTCGTCCTACCATTACCAAAATGAATTCGAGAACATAAATCTGGATGGCAGGAAGCACAAAAGTCTAAATTTCTGATTCAGAATTTGCCGTTTTAAGAAAATTGTAATACTAAAGATGGAAAACAAATAAATAAAAATGGACCCAACTACTCTAGAGAATGCAGCATCATACCTGTTTCCTGGACGTTGTATCTGCTAAGCTAATTGACAGATTGGTGGCCAGTTTGGTGGGAATAAACCAACTCTCTTTCCTTCCCTAAAAACAACAAATAGATAAATAGGATTCCATGAACATCAAGGAAAAGAAAAGCTCCATTCATTCTGGTGAGCCCATTGATGGGGCAATTAGTAGTATTCACCTGCTGCAGCTTGACCAGTCCCAAATCTGAAAGGTCCTTAGTTATACTTCGCTGGAGATCAGTTAATGTGTTTGTATTGTATGCCTATATAATTCAAAAAAATACAAAAATCAAGCATCCTCAGAAAAAAAAAGGATAAATAACAGCAGAACTTAGAGCTCCAGAACCAACTAAAATCCATACATTCAGAATTAAGAGAATGGTGTCATTTACTACAGTTCTGGGGCAAAATTAGTAGCTCTGTCTAGTAATACCTTGCCAGTAACATGAAAGCTTAGCTCCAACAGAAATGCAATAAGATCTGCTGAATCCACACCTCGCTCCTTCATTAATATGAGAAATACAGTGTAAATAATTAAGTAAAACTCATAAGCCGTCATTTACAGAATTTGAGTAAAACACGACATCTATTCAACATTATGGTCATAGGTACAGTATCTTTCCAACCAAGATCTTAAACAATAGAGCGAATACATTCCACAATGTTGGTCGCATTGACTAATAAAGGAAACATTAGAAAAAAGGAAAGAATGAATAAAAAATATGAGATGAAGAACAGTAAACTCAAAGGTGGAAGTTATGAGCTCAACTCAACTACGTATCAACCCCAAACTAGTTTAGATTACATGAATTTATATGAACCCCTGTATGACTGTATTATTCCGCTTTATTCTTCAACATTCAAATGATTCATCAAAGTTTGACTATTTTTACGTGGGACGTCAACCTCCCGCAACCCTCTTTCTTTATCTGAGCTTGGGACTGGCTATGCTTCGTGAAGCTTACATATGCGGAATAGGCAACAAGAATGACCAGCTCCCTAAATTGGCAGGTAGAATAATCTGCTCTGAAATTACTTTTCCCACCTACCGCCTTATCTTCAAAGTCTCTCAGAACACTTGTCAATGAAGTGAAGTATAAGCAACTATTAAATGTAATTGGGTTTCAAAAAAAGAATGTTGTTTTCCATGAAAGAGCTAACAAGAGAGAAGAGAGAGAAGAGAGAGAAAAGGAAAGAGGTAAAATGAGTTCTATGAATAAAACATTAAGAATTATTACCTCAGCATTTGTTATGTACTCTCTGATGATGTACCAAAGTTGTGCATTTGTGTCCATCAGCTGTTATACACGATGGTCAATAGAACTTCAAATGAGATATTGACTGACACAGATAATTTAGTGACTCGTACCAGGAACTGGAACCCACTTTCAGTCAACCTTGGAGGTTCCCTGTCATCTCTGCTTAAGAAGGCATGAACTCATTGAGGTTGTCTATTATTACAAAAATCTTCCACACATACATGAACAAAGCACTGTACATATGTGTGTGTGTGTGTCATATTTATCCCAAATACTAAACTAGAAAGTACCTCTGAGTTAAAAGGCCACGCTGGAAAATTTTCATCATTGAAGAGCTTATGTTTGTGGTCTTTCCAGCTTCACTGGAGCTTATAAGGTGCAGCAGAAAGCACTGGTTGCCACAGTTGCAAGTCATAAAAAGAGTTGCCAAAATTATAGTCAAGCTGCAGATTGATCAAGATAGAAAGCAAAGTAGATTGTCTCACAACATATTATTACATATTCTGAACTCTCCAGCAAGATGAAAATACAAGAATTACTAATATAATGCAATTCATACCTCCCATTGTTCAACAGCATATGCCTCTAACTCCTCCAAGCTAGGAAGCCTCACAGTGATATTAGAAGGCATTGGTTCCCTTGGTAAGACTCCACTACAGTAATTGAACTCACAAGTCATCATCCAAAATTTTCAACTTACAGCACAAGGATATGAAAGAAATATTTCAACATCAACTCACTTTTTTCCGAAAAATGAAAGAAAATTCCAAAACAAATTTAAAAATTGAAGATATTGAATAATTTTGCAGGAGCTTATTCACTAAGCCTTGTAAATAATAAGGCAAAGGATTCAACACTCCCACATAAGATTTCTGGTCTTTTTTTGCGTAAAAATGCAAAAATTGGAAAACACATGTCCATCAAAGTAGAAAATATTACCACAACAAATCTTTATATCAAGTCTAGCGCCTTCTAGATTGACCAAGGGTCAATATAACAGGCTCGAATTGCATATTGAAGCTGAATTTTGAATTGCAGCATGACAAGATTAAGACGCCAGTCACACAGCACGAATAAGACAAACATATACACAACTGAGAAGATACTTATCCAACAACAACAATAACAACTATGCCTCAATATCAAAATAGTTTTTTCTTTTTCTTTTTCCTTTTTCGCTGAACAGTATGCCTCAATTCCAAAAGAGCCAAAATCTTTGGAGCTTTAAGTGAAAAGTGCAGTTAAAGTGCAGGTGCCAACAACAATAAAAACAATCATGCCTCAGTCCTATACAAGTTGGGGTCGGCTATATGAATCATCGCTGACCACGTCACTCCATTTAAACTCATCGCATGCCAATATTATGCACACACAAATAGAAAATATTAGATGCTATGCATACAAATAAAAAGTATTAGAAGCACAAATGAAGAAAAATAAAATATAGAAATGTAATGCAAGAAAATGCAACTGCACACACAAACAATAAGAATGGAAACTACAATAAAACTATATATTTGTTGTTGTGCCGTTAAAAACAAAACCCATTGGTGAAGGTGCGCATGCCTTAGCACCTTGACGCTTATCCCAAACCGCCGATTAAGCGAAGAGCATAACTGGGCTTCTCCGAGCTTCAGCACGCTTTAAACGAGTCTTTAAGAACAATGATTTATTCAACTCTATGTGGGCACATTTTATTCCAATACAACGACGGCGAACTGTATAAGGGAGGAATCAAGAGAGGTGTTGGGAGTTTCGAAAGGTTATTCTGGCGGGCACCGAGGTGACTGGTGGTGGAATGACGTGGTCCACGGTAAAGTGGAAGCCAAGAAAGCGGCTTACATTAAGTTAGTAGAGAGCATCGACGAGGAACAGAGGAGAGCGAACAGAGAAAGATGTAAGGAGGCGAAATTAGCGGTCACAGAGGCTAAGACTGCTGCTTTTGGTTGGCTTTAAGAGGAACTTGGGGGGCAAAGGTGGGGACAAGAAGTTATTTCGGTTGGCCAAAGTGAAAGAGAAGAAGGCTCGCGACCTGGATCAAGTGAGGTGCATTAAAGACGAGGACAATCGAGTATTGATGGAAGATGCCCAGATTAGGCAAAGATGTCAGTCGTACTTTCATAAACTTCTGAATAAAGAGGGGGATGGAAACATTGTGTTAAGGCAATTGGGGCACTCCGAGAGTCACCGAGACTTTAGGTATTGTAGGCGCATTAAGGTTGTGGAGGTCGTGGGTGCGATGGGTAAGATGAGTCGGGGCAAAGCGACTGGACCAGACGAGATTCCAGTAGAGTTTTGGAGATATGCGGGTAGAGCAGGCTTGGAGTGGCTGACTGGGTTGTTTAATGTTATCTTCAGGACAAAGAGGATGCTTGATGAGTGGTGGTGGAGTACACTGGTTCCGGTGTACAAGAACAAAGGGGATATCCAGAATTGTAACAACTATAGGGGTATCAAGCTATTAAGTCATACCATGAAAGTTTGGGAGAGGGTGGTGGAAGGGAGGACAAGAAGGGCGGTGTCTATATTGGAAAACCAGTTCGGGTTCATGCCGGGTCGTTCTACTACGGAAGCTATCCACCTTATTAGGAGGTTGGTGGAACTATACAGGAATAGAAAGAGGGATTTGCATATGGTGTTTATTGACCTAGAGAAGGCGTATGACAAGGTCCCTGGGGACGTCCTTTGGAGGTGTCTGGAGGTGAAAGGTGTGTCGGTGACTTACATTAGGGCGATAAAGGATATGTATGATGGAGCTATGACTCGGGTTAGGACCGTGGGAGGTGACTCAGAGCCTTTTCCGGTTGTTATGGGGTTACACCAAGGATCTGCACTCAGTCCGTTCTTATTTGCTCTGGCGATGGACGCACTGACACACCATATCCAAGGAGAGATGCCATGGTGTATGTTGTTCGCTGATGATATAGTCCTGATTGATAAGACGCGAGGCGGCGGTAATGGGAGACTGGAGATATGGAGGCAGGCCTTGTAGTCTAAAGGTTTCAAGTTGAGTAGGACTAAGACGGAATATGTGGAGTGTAAGTTCAACGACGTGACGGGGGAAGCGGATGTGGAAGTCAGGCTTGACTCACAGGTCATCCTCAAGAGAGAAAGTTTTAAGTACTTAGGGTCAATTATCCAGGGAGATGGGGAGATTGACGGGATGTTACACACCGTATTGGGTGGGGTGGATGAAATGGAGGTTAGCGTCTGGAGCCCTGTGTGACAAGAATGTGCCACCGAAACTCAAAGGTAAGTTATATAGAGCGGTGGTTAGACCGGCCATGTTATATGGAGCTGAGTGTTGGCCAGTCAAGAATTCACATATACAGAAGATGAAAGTAGCAGAAATGAGAATGTTGAGATGGATGTGTGGGCGCACTAGGCTGGATAAGATTAGGAATGAAGATATTCGGGAGAGGGTGGGTGTGGCTCCTGTGGACGACAAGATGCGGGAAGCGCGGCTTAGATGGTTCGGACACATGCGGAGGAGAAGCCCAGATGCACGGGTTAGGAGGTGTGAGCGGTTGTCTTTGGCAGGTACGAGAAGAGGCAGAGGGTGGCTTAAGAAGTATTGGGGCGAGGTGATCAGGCAGGACATGGCGCGGCTTCAGATTTCCGAGGACATGGCTCTTGATAGGAACATGTGGAGGTCGAGCATTAGGGTGGTAGGCTAGGGGGTAGTCGAGAGTTCTTCCCTCTTTGTACCGGGTAGTCTGATAGAGTTTTGTTTAGGTTTATTAGCGGTCTATGTTGTGTTCACATTGTTGTTTGGCATAGTTTTGTGTTATTATCCTTTCACTTATTCGTTGTGTTATTTTCTTTCTGGCATCTTTTGTTGTTACATGCATTTTCTTTTGTTTCTTTTCTGATATTATTGTCTCTCTTGATTGAGCCGAGAGTCCCCCGGAAACAGGCTCTCTACCTTTTTCGGGGTAGGGGTAAGGTCTGCATACAATCTACTCTCCCCAGACCCCTCTAGTTGGATTTTACTGGGTATGTTGTTGTTGTTATTCCAATACGCAATAATTTATCTTTTAAGACAAATTAGGGAAAATAATAATGGTCACACACCATTGGGCTCAAATCCAAAACCACAAGTAAGAGTCTTACGCTCTAATGACTGGAAGATACTTATCCGCTCCAACAAAACTGTCAGCCTACTTTAAAATATAGCAGTAAATTCAAAGACAGCAGCTCATCACAACTCCCTAATCCTATAATGACCAACTACTGGAGATCCTTTGAGCAAGTAATACTCACTCTCACTCTCTCTCTCTCTCTCTCTGTGTGTGTGTGTGAGAGAGAGAGAGAGAGAGTACATCTTAAATCTACATTACAAGTTGGCATGCCTTCTTCCCAAAAAAGAAATGAAATACTGAATAAACCAAATAAAGATTGTTCTACCACAAAAGTGTATAAAAAATTGATAGGATGTGTTAACAAACGGATGAATTCGCAAAAACTAGTTACTGGAAGGAGCAAGTTTGGACTTTAGCTTTCTCCCGAAGTTTAACTTTTGAATAAAAAAGAACAAAATTGAACAATGCACTGTGATAACCAACAGAAGAAAACAAAACTGTAGTAGATGCTATTGCAACTTGTGCTCCTCTGTTTAACTATTTCCTTATTGTTCCACAAGTATCTTTTACCTAGAATTTCATAATGTTACTCTTGTTAGAACTGGCCGTGCTGCTTGGAACTGGGATTAATAAAAATGGAGTCTGGTGTCCACATGATTTAAGTGCCCACTGCCCACTGGCTAGTTATTCATCTAATTGTGCATAAACTTTCATTTTTTAAACCAGTAGTCTCAAAGAAGGCCCTTTTAAATTGTTAACTACCTAAAGAAAAATAAAATACACAAGATAAGGAAGCTTACCCATGGACTATATGCTTCTGAAGATTAAATTGAAATTTTGGATTTAATTGATACATGGCTTCCTTCTTCCTGTAAAAATCAAAGAGAATGGCAGCGTCAACAATCAAAAACTAACTAAAACAAAAAATTGAAAATTGACAAGAAACTAGAGCCAATTAAATTGAATTTAAACTTGGGGATTAACAGTGTCTTCAGCAAAGAAATAATGAACCGCCCTGACCAAATACCTATCATCCCAATAGTTGCGGCACGATTACAATAACCTACAATTCTATAACTTATGAAGAGGAAACTATTACTGCAACAGTTGAGGCATGACACAAAAAACTAAAACTTCTATAATGCTTATAAAAGCAAGAACTGCAACATGAAAACAAAATAAAGCTAAGCAAGCATTGGCATTTCAAGATATTCCCTTTGAACATGATTATATTGAGCAAGGTTCTAAACTAGCTCACATGTCATCATTTAGAGTGTTAGAGAAAAACATGAAAACAAGATAAAGAGCAAGTAAAAAGGTATATAGAATATAGTACGTTAGGATGTAGAAACTAATGTCTTTAAATACTAGAAATCTGAGAATACAAAGCTGCCTAAACAGCTTCTTTTAAGTGCACTCCAGCACTTTCTGTTTTGAGAAAAAGGTAAATATTTCATTATAACAATAGCCTCTGGGAGACGCATATTACAAATATATTTACAATAGTGATCCCTTCTCCATCAGACGCTCAAGCACTTCCAGAAAATCGATTCGCATATAAGTTCCAACCTCCCTATGCAACCGGACAGGAAGTATTGCAATTGCCAGGAAAGACGCACTGAAAGGCTAACTACCACTTTCATTACTAAAATTGGAATAAACAGCATTAATCAAGAAAAGAAAATAGCAGCTATCAAGAACGAGAAGGATCTACCCAATAACCTGTCAAATGTTTCCGTCATTACTCTCAGCTGTATCAATCTATCAATGGAAACTTTATGCTTTGAGAATCCATCTGGCAGCACCCACTCCTCCATTGACTTGGCTGAGATTGGTATGTCTATATACAACAATTGTAGCACATACTTCTTTGCTAAGGGAGGTAACGATCTGGCAGAAGAAATGAATAAAATAAACACCTAAAACAGCATATTTCTAATTACTATTACCAAAAGAGGTTTTTGTTTTCGAATAAACTAGTACCTTTTTGCCTACCAAAAAACAAAGATATTTTTTTTTTCATTTTTTCCAGTATGTACAAGTAATCATGAGCATGATTAATTTACAAATTTACATTACATCAACAAGGTCTTCTAGAACTTATTTTGTTCATTAGATTCATCATATTCAATATATATTCTCTTTGTAGAACTACATTTTATCAGATTCAAAAAGTCATTCGCATCCACAATCATAGTTCTTGTCGGTTCCCATAGTATCTCCTTGCTATAGCCCAAGGTGAGCCACTGAACTGAATAATAAGTAATAGTAATATGTTTCTCAAATTGTTCAACATTATATATTTGTGTCTCTGTGTATATTATACTTGTGCCTAGCTTGAAGTTCATTTCTCCAGAATAATAAGCCCAAAGAGAAATCAAATTTCTTTTGCGTCCAAACTTACACATTACTCATCAAACATTGGAAAAAACAATTCTGAAGATTACATCCATTTTTAATTGCAAAAATAAATAAAAACGGCAAGATTAAGGATTAACTCAATATGAAACCGAAGTTTGCGCATATAAAATGGCTATGCAACAAAAAAAAAAAAAACTCTAACCTGAGGATGGCTTCACAGATAAAGGAATTGTCGTAGAGCATGTCGAGCTTCACTGCAGGCAATGAAGCCACCATGTCCATGAAATTCCTGGCCACTATCTTCACTTGCGGCATTGTTCCCAATCTCTGTTTTCGATCAAATTAGGGTTCTTAATTTCAATTTCTCAACCTAGGGCTTAACTCTGATGATTCGGTGGTACTTTCGCTTATATATTCATACGAATCATGATTTAAAAACACAAAGAAAAGTACAGATTATGAAGTAAACTCGAGCAAGCTCGAGCGATGAAAATCAAAAAGTTATTTGATTCTTGCAATTTGGGCCAGATACTTCTTGCACTTTCTGGCGTTTGTTTTGGATTTTGAAGTTGAAGGCCCAAGTTAAATTGGGTCTTCGAGATCGAGGGTGAAAGTATTTCGTAAAAATAAGACGGGATAGTCAGTTTTCGGACTGGTAATTGAAAAATAACTAGTATTTGTAAAGTCATTGAAAAATAGCCATTATTTTACTGCAACACAGAAAGTTCCAGCATAATATACTGGAGATTTGAGCACTTGTGTATGAACTTTCAGTATATTATGCTAGAACTTCAGTATATTATGATGGAGTTCCAACTTAATATATTGGAACTTCATCATAATCTAATGAAAATATTCGAACTCCAGTATATTATGCTGGAATATTTTCCGGATTTTGAACAGTATTTTCATTCAGATTTATCTTCACATAAAAAGTGGCTAAATTTCGATTACTTTTGAAACTGTGACTATTTTACAATTATCCTTGTAAATCTGGCTATTTTTGGATTTCACCCAATAATTTCGGGCAAGTTGCATATATGTCCGTTCGGCCAAATTTAATTATATTCCCTAACCAAAAATAGACAAAAAATATGTAATATATATATATATATATATATATATATATATATATATATATATATATTATAT
>ML396669.1:3336-15160 GCA_005239525.1 Nicotiana knightiana | reverse complement strand
GGGTTAGGGTTAGGGTTAGGGCTCAATAGTGGTTTAGGGTTTGTTTCCATCACTGGGTTCTTGGATCTCAATCCAGTGATTTTCTTCTCAATTGTACTGTCCCCCAGACTCTTCCTAGTGATATCTACTTCTCCTTTGTTAGCATTACCATTGACACTGATTTCCTCCTCATGTGTATCATCTTCCTCAATCATGTTAGCATTTGTATCATCATCTAATCCTTCTGAAAGATCTCCTTCATCAGAATCTTCTTCCTCTTGATCTGCCCATAGTTTGCCTGAGGGTAGATTCACCCTCTGCTTGATCATTTCTTGCTCAGCTATAGCCTCAACATCATTGGACTGACTTGGTATCTCTTGACATGACTGATTCAAAGTAACATTTGCATTGAAAATCCTATTGACCCACTGATTAGTAGACTCCTTCCCAGTCTCTTGGAGAGTGTCTTGGTTCCTTGTTATCTCATTCCTTTGTGTTTCCCTAGTCCTAGGTGAACTGGGTATAAACTTAGGTGCTGTGGCATTAAGTTGCTTTCCAGTCACACTAGGATTAGTAGATGGATTATTAGTATTGGTAGGCTCCACTAATGCAAGCTGGTTGTCTCCTTCTTCTTCCTCATCTTCAACCTCCAAGGCAGCAAACTTGTTAGTTGTTTGAACATGTTGATTTACCCTCTCCACTGGGACAATTTCCCTACGATTATCACCATGTTTCTGCTGAGTATTGTCTGAAATGACTGGCACAATCTCTTTTCCAGTTTGGACAATTTCTCCCACTTGTTTGACTCCATCTTTCACCCTATTATCCCTGACTTCTTTCCATTGCTCCCCCACATTCCCAACTACTCTACCACTTGATAGAATCATGATTGGATTCTTCCCCGTGTTATTGTTATTACCCCTTGATACATCTTCATTATGTTGTTCCTTACCAGTTTGTTCAACATATAGTTCTGGGTGTAATCTCCAGCATGATACTTCATTGTGGCCTTGTAATTTACACTCCTTACAATACTTAGGAATGTAATCATATTGGACCTTCACCCATTCTGTCCTCAATTGTCCAGTCTTCTCATTCTTGATATCCATCCTTACCTTCTTAGGAAGCTCATCTAACAAATCAACTTGCACCTTTACCCTAGCACAACTGGGCCTAGTCTTATTGATAGTAGCTAGATCTAAGTGTAAAGGAGTACCAACAGCTGAAGCCAAAGAGAACAAACATTCCTTCACAAAAAAGGTAGGTAATAGGTTTGGGAAAGATATCCAAGCCATAACCTTAGGGGTCTCTTCTCCAGGTTTAAAGTTTGTATCATATATTAGAGGTCTCATCTGATAGTTATATCCATCTTTAGCTTTTAAATAATAGGCACCCTTGGATGTAAGATTAGCATAATCTTCCAGTAATGTAAGTCTTATTAGAACAAGACGATCCCTAAATACTCCAATGCTACATTCACCCTTGATACCACATTGAGAAGGCAGAATTCTACGTATTTCTTGAATATCAGGCCAACCATAGGAAAACTTACCAATAACAGCATATTGTAATCCTTCTATGATGTTCATCCTCTCAACTTCATCTTCAGTCCACGTGATTAAGGGTTGTCCATGAAGAAATTCCACTGGTTTGATAGAAATTTGCTCGACAGTTGTGGTTTTTGAACTGGACGTATGCATGGAGGCATTTAATGCTACTGGTTTGAGAATATTAGAGTAATTTAAGGCTGGGGTATTGTGTTTGTGATTGGGGGAGGTTGTACGAGGGTCTTGGGGGGCAGACCAGCCGAAAAACATGGCTGGCCGCCGGCCATATTGGCCATGAGAGCTGTTTCTCTCTCTAGTTGCCCTAGTCGCCTCTCAAATCGCCAGAGCCTCTCTCTTTAGACTCAAGCGTGGGGGTGGGTTTTTTGGTTTAGGGTTTTTTCCAGGTTTTTTTTAAGCAATCCACTAGGCAGTGCCTAGGGCTAGTTTTTATTTATATATAGAAAAATAAAACAAGGTAGCATGTCGTCTTGCAATGTGCAAAACCATAATTTATGCCTACTACATAGATCCTATTATCAACTTTGGGCTCAAGTATCCCAAACTTGATATTACAACTTGAAATACTAATACTATGAACTAACATCTAAAATTTGTATAAAAATTAGATAAGATAATCTGTAAACCTTGTTGGCGTCATAATCACTCAAAGTGTGCTGCTCGATCCATGTGTAGTTCCTAACCATTGCGTGAAGTAAGATCCAGTGTATAAGTCTGCATTGCATATCCAGTTTGTTGATCTGCATTGCCTATCAGTATATTGATCCAGTATGTACTTCGATCCCATTTGTGGCAATCAAGTGCTTGCTTCTCATTTGCACTGCCCGACCTCGTTGCTTGCATGAGATCTTCCTCTCACCTGCTCTATTACCCTGTATAAATTGTCCAGTTCATAGATATTGTTCTACATAGTCTTGTTGCATTATGAAAACCTCCCAGAGTAGCTCACATCATTCCAGTATTTGATGCCAACATAATAGTCGACTGCTTAACACTGCTCGCGTGTGTTGTTTTTTCGCCAAGTTCCATAGGAGTTCATTATGTTTCCAGCTATGGTCCTTGCCCATACACAATAAACTTCATGGTTGTCAAAAGATATGCAGGAGTGCTTGGTGTTGGCTCTCTCTGTAACCAACACTGACCATTCTGTGAAGAATTGTCTATGTGTTGCATCTTGTATTTACTTATAATCTCAATGATCCTGCAATATCATATATGATCTTCAAATCATGCTTGTGCCTACTCTAGCTTTCCTCACATTGGAATGAGTACTAAGTACTAATACCACCAAATGTGAGTATGGCTTAGAGTAGGGCATGTTTACAATAACGTCTCTTGCAAAAAAAAAATTATGTTAGTTAAAAAAATGGTCATCTTGTACTCCTCCCAACGGATTTGTACAACATGACCAAAAGGTATCTCCAAGTTCCTGAACCATATATGCATACTGTTGTCATCAAGGATCTGAGCATTTTGAAACTCCAGTTCTTGTCCTGTGTAGAAGCCACTGTCAATTTCTCTTTTTTCCAGGGTGTCTCCATCTTCTTTCTTTTCTTTTGTATTGTGCTAATGTTTTGTTTTAATGTCCTTCTGTTGTATAGAATTCCATTAGAACTTAATACAATAGCACATACTAGATATCCTGCTTTCCAAGCCTCCTAAATGTTCTATGTATCTTTGCCAGGACTGTACAATTCCATCTCCTCCTGCTCTGCCCAATTCTCTTGTACTTTCTGGGCTCTTTATTTCTGTAGCCACATCTTACCATGTTATGCCTTGCTACTGAGATATTGTCCATGTCTAAGGTTTCTCCTATGGAATGAATGCCAAGCATTAATACCACCATAAGGAGATCCCTTTCGAAATAGAGCAATATTTCAGTTTTTGTTCCTGCAAAAAAGGAAAACAGATTAGAAATAAACTTGATCCACATGCTCTCCTTCTTACAGTTTAGGACCTGCAACTTCAGGCCATTGAAACCATCCACTCCCTGATCAGATATTCCTTTATCTCCTCCTAACTCCTTACAGTTCTTACTCTTATGTGTGGGCATTGCAACTTGTCCTCATTCACTATCCTCCTTCCTTGTGGTTCTAGATCCCCAAATTCAAAACATTCTATGTCCCCACAATCAAGCGCATGGTTAGCTAAATAATCTGCCAATTTATTGCCTTCCCTAAATATGTGTGAAACCTGTATTTCTACCTCATTCACCAAAATGCCAATCTCTTCAACAAAGTCAGTAATAGACCAGGGTGGCTTCCATTTTCCTTCGACTATGTTCTTCATGAGGAGTGAGTCTGTTTCCAGCCATATATGTGTATGGTTAAGTGCTTTGCATAATCTCAATGCCTCCAAAATAGCTATTGCCTCTGCTTCATTATTAGAACCTTCTGAAATCTCCCTTCCAGCAGCATAAATTATATCACCCTTCTCATTTCTCAAGCAGAATCCAATCGAGCTCCTTCATGGATTACCTCTAGATGCTCCATCTGTATTCACTTTTATCCATCCCTCCCTAGGTAATTTCCACAACACCTTATCCCACTTCAATCTCGGAGTATAGTTCTCTAGGGTGTGTAATAACTCATGCCACTTCTGAGGTATTCTTAGACCTGGTTTTCTTAACTGGACAAGTGATTGGATAGTAGTTGATACTTGGAATATCACCCTATTAACATATATATTATCTCCATGTTTTAAACTGTTTCTTATTTTCCATAACTCCCATACTATACACGATGGCAATGCTTGCATAATTGGCTTGATCCTTGGAATCACTTGCACATTCTAGCATTTAGTTATTGCTTGATGCAAAGTCATTCCTTCCACTGCAATCCCTGCTCTCCCTAAGAAATATTTCCACACTGTACTAGCTGCCCTCGATGTGAAGAAAACATGAACCAGTGATTCTTGCCTAGGCTCAGCACAACACAACCATTTCGATGGCATATAGTATCATATCCTCCTCATGAAATCATCCAGGGGTAGTTTGGCTCTCCATACCTTCCACATAAAAAAAGAAATTTTAAATGGAAGACCTTTCACCCACATCATTCTGTATGCCACTCTAGGATCATCCCTTCTTCGTAAATACTCCCAGGCTGATTTAACACTGAAATGGCCCTTTGTTTCTAACATCCAAAATGGGACATCAAGGACATTCATTTGTATTGGAGGTGTAATTTTATGCACTATGTGTTCTGCTAGTTTTTCTGGGATTAGCTCTCGTAATCTATTAACATTCCATGCACCATTGTCCACGACTTCAGCCACATTTTGAATTGACTCATCGACCCCAAAGTCTGTTGGGATTACGAAATACAGAGCTCCCAGGCCTGTCCAATTGTCATACCAAAACAAAGATGATCCTATTTTTAATTTCCAAATGATTTTATGTTCTATAATATCTCTGCATTCCAGCATTTTCTTCCATATATGTGAACCTTCTTTCAATGGAACTAACACTGCATTAATCTTCTTACAGTATTTTTGACTCACAAATGAGCTCCATAAGCTGGGTTTTGTTCTGAAGTTTCACCAAAGTTTACAGAATAATGCTTTAGATACATCAAGCAGTGATCGAAACCCAATCCCCCTTCTTCATATGGCATACATAGTGTATTCCATGATGCCCAGTGCCTACTATTTCCACCAACTGCATTGCACCAAAAGAATTTCGCAAAGATCTTGTGCAACTTATTTATCACATAAACTGGGGGATTTACAGTAGACAAGAGATGGATTGGCATGCTTTGTAATACATTAGAAATCAATACTGCCCTACCTCCAATACATAGAAGTTTACCTTCCCAACTCTGAAGCTTGTCTAGGACTTTGGATATTAAACCTTGATAATAATCCATTTTCCTTCGAGCATAAAAGATGGGACACCCAAGATATGTGAATGGAAATTCCTGCCTTCTTACACCAGTGATGTACTCGACTTTTTCTACCACTTCAACATCAGTCAGGTGGTGCATATACACAGCAGATTTGGACTTGTTCACAAGCTGTCCAGAAGCACTCTCATATGCGTGTAATACTTGCATAATCAGACTCAAAGATGCTGCATCAGAGGATGAGAATATTATAGTATCGTCAGCATACGCAAGATGATTTATTTTTGGACTCCACTTAGGCAAACCAAAGCCTTTAAAGTGTGGAATCAGGTGAAGTGCATTTAGCCCTCTAGATAGAGCTTCTGCTGCCAGAATGAACAGTGTAGGTGAGAGTGGATCGCCTTGTTTAACACCCCTCGATGACTTAAAAAAGCCATAAGGCTGTCCATTAATCAGTACAGAATACCAATTATTTCCAACTATATCATATATCATCCCAATAAACATTTCTAAAAATCCCAATTTTCTTAACATTTTAGTCAAGAACAGCCATGACAATCTATCATACGCCTTTGTCATATCTAGCTTAATAAAAACATTGGGACCTGATTTAGTTCTCAACCTTATGTCAGTGATTATTTCCTGTGTTAACAGTACATTTTCCACTATGCTTCTGCCTTTAACAAAACCAGCCTGCTCATCTGAAATCAGATTAGGAATTATTTCAACCAACCTTTCATGAATCACCCTCGAGATAATCTTGTTGATGAATTTACTCAGACTGATAGGCCTCATATCAAAAAATGTACTAACCTCCTTCTTCTTAGGTAGTAGAACTAAATTGGTGTGAGTCACACATTTTGGCAATTGTTGTCCACTGAAGAATGACAATATCATTTGAAAAATATCCTCTTCTATTATATCCCCGCAAGAGTGATAGAATGCTCCTGTGAAACCATCTGCTCCCCCTGCTGAATCTCCATTCAGACCAAAGGCAGCCTGCTTCACCTCTTTCTTAGTTGGTAATCTTACCAATTTCTCATTTTGCTCCTCATCTACTAAGCATGGTACATGTTCAATAATTCCAAACTCTGTGGGGACAACTGTCTCACTAAATTTGTCTTTAAAGAAATTCAAAGCTTCTTCTGCAATGTGTTCATCTTCTTCTATCCAATTTCCCATTCTATCTTGAATTCTGTGAATCTCTAATCTTTTCCTTCTACCATTTACTTGGGCATGAAAAAATTTGGTGTTCCTATCTCCATCCTTGAACCAGGCCATGCCAGCCTTTTGTCTCCAGAACTCCTCTTCAATCGCAAGGTATTTGATCATTTCAGCTTGTACCTTTTGTAGCCTTGTTCGATTCAACTGTGTGGGATGCTCTTCAAACTGTTTTTCATGTACTGCTACCACTTCTTCTAGGCTAGCAATCCTTTGAAATATATCACCATAGGTAGCTTTACTCCAAGTTGAGAGTGCACTTTTCAACTTTTTAAGCTTATAGTTGAACAGAACAAAAGGACTGGCTACAAAGTCAGCCTTCCAATTTTCCAGCACCACTTGTCTGAATGATTCATGGGATGTCCAGAAGTTAAGAAATCTAAATGACTTCTTGATAGGAGCAGCTTCAATATTACATTTCAAGAGACTTGGACTGTGGTCGGAGCCTATTTTTGACAGATGACTAACCACTAGACCTGGAAATGTCTGCTGCAATTCTAAATTTCCAAAACATCTATCCAATCTTTTAAAAATGCAGTCCTCCTCTACTCTACCATTCCACCATGTAAATATACTCCCTTTAAAGCCCAAATCTGAAAAATTACAAGCATTAATACAGTGCCTAAAGTCATCCACTTCATTTAATGAAACTGGGAGACCTCCAAATTTTTCTTCCTCATCACATATGACATTGAAATCTCCACCCACGAGCCATGGCGTATTAATATCTGTGGCCATTGCATACAGTGAATCCCAAAGCTCTATCCTTTCAATAGCGTCGCATTTGGCATAAACCAGAGTTAGAGTGAGATCAACATGAGTCTCTGTGTGAAATAACCTCAATGTTAGCTGCTGAGCCATGTTATAAATAATTTGGACTTCAAAGACTTCATCAATGAGAGCCCATATTTTGTTGGATACATTCACTACTGCTTGTGCAAGTCCAATTCTACTTCTGTATTTTTCCACTTTACTCGCTTGTTGCATAGGTTCCATAATACCAATGAATTCAAAATGATGTTTCTTATGCAATGTGATGAGTCTCTCAAATGCTTGCATTGTATTCACTGATCGTACATTCCATATGATTGCATCCATTAAAGATTTTGAGATTTGGATAATGTTCTCCTTGTTTGCACTCCCCCAGTTGGAACTGTGGATACTTCCTTCTTCTTTTTACCCCTGGTGGCAGACTTTACCTTGTCAATTTGCCTTGGTGACAGATCACCTTGTCTAGCTACATTCATAAAATTCTGGGCAGTCGAGTCCTCATCCATGTCTTTATTTCTGTGATGCACTATATGATCAAACTCTTTTACCCCTTCTGCACCTGCCACTTCTTTATGTAATTGGATCATNGGTATTGTGTTTGTGATTGGGGGAGGTTGTGCGAGGGTCTTGGGGGGCAGACCAGCCGGAAAACATGGCTGGCCGCCGGCCATATTGGCCATGAGAGTTGTTTCTCTCTCTAGTTGCCCTAGTCGCCTCTCGAATCGCCAGAGCCTCTCTCTCTAGACTCAAGCGTGGGGGTGGGTGGGTTTAGGGTTTAGGGGTTTTTTTTAAGCAATCCAAGGGTTTAGGGTTTTTTGTTTTAGCAAATCCACTAGGCGGGTTTAGGGTTTTTTTTATTTTTTTTTTGGCAATCCTCTGGGCATAGCCTAGGGCTAGTTTTTATTTATAAAATTAAAAAACGAATAATTGTCATGAAGTCCTAAAAAATGAAGAAACTAAACTTTGCATTCTACATATACGCTACTATCAATATTGAGCAGAGTACTCAATATTGATATCACAAAAACTCTAATAACCTTTGAGATATTAAAAACTAGCCCATAACGTCCATATATAGCTACTTCAACTTGCGACATTGTCCATCTGCTGTAATCTATTGTTCCATTTCTTCGATCCTTTGGTGTCCCGTTTATTGCCTTTTCTTGTCTCTTGTTCCATCCATCTTGCGAGCCTTGTGCTGTTCCAGTATTGGTCCCAAATGGTGATTGAATCTTTATATAATTGCCCTGTGCTACATTGAGTCTTCTCCATGCCTCATTGCTTCTTCTGTTAAGGCATGTATCTGCTTCCTGGATTCTTATCTTCATTCAGGAGTTGAGCATGAAGTTGGTGAAGCTATAACGTAGTATTCCAGTTGCCCAACACCTTGCACCTGACGAAAAATCAGTTCCATGTATGCATGTCCTATTTGTGTCTGCCCTATCTTGTGACTTGAGCATGTTGTTGTGTGTCATAATTTGTGCGTAAGGATATGGGTACATGTGACTCTTGATAGCATCCTCCACCTCAAGGTTTTGGCATCAATTCTAGCAACTATCATCCTCTCGTATCTCCTTGCTCCTATGCTTATGCATATCCATGATTCACTACTAGCGGAGTGAGCACATTATGCTAATACCACCAACTGGTAGTTCCTCAATAGATATGACATAGATACAATAACTGTTCCTGCAAAAAAGAAAACGAGGTTAGAGTAAAAATTGATCACCATAATCTTCTCCCTTAGGAGTTGATTATGCTGATCCTTGTTGTAGTGCCTATCCTCTGGACTTTCTGTCTTATAATAGTGTTGTCTCCTCTTTCTCCAATTCCAAGTGATGTTGCGTTCCTGTGTCATGGTTGTGTACATGTTCCTGTGTCCTCCAATGAGATTTCTGCATAATGAACATAACAAGTGAGCATCGTTCCCTCCTACAGTACCTGTGTCTACCTGTGATTTTGTTTCAATGGACTGAGTGTCTGACACTAATACCACCAATTGAAACATCATCATAGGATAAGGAATAAGTACGTTATAACCTCCTATCTTCTTCTGCCCATTTCTGTTAGACATTCTGGGCAGATTTTGTTGCCTCACTTTGACTTTATTCTTGCTTGTATATTCCATTATATTCCCCTCCCTGTATCTATTGTTTATCCTTGATTCCTTTCCCTTGACTTGCTTTACCTGTCTCCTCAATGAAATAACTTCCATCAGATCAGGGGTCAGGTGTCCATGTCTATTCTGTGCACTTTTACACCATATTTCCTTGAGTTCAGACCCCTTGAGAGTGCCTCAGCTGCCAGAATAAAAAGGGTAGGAGAGATTGGATCACCTTGTTTTAAATACCTTGATGATTTAAAGAAACCATTTGGTTGGCCATTCACAAGAACTGAGTACCAATTGTTGGATATTATACCATATACCCACCTTATAAACATCTCATGAAACCCCATCTTCCTTAGCACCTTTGTCAAGTAGAGCCATGACAGTCTATCATAGGCCTTTGTCATGTCTAGTTTCATAACTACATTAGGTCCAGCCCTAGTTCTTAACCTAATGTCAGTTATGATCTCTTGTGTCAACAGCACATTCTCCACAATACTTCTACCTTTTACAAAGCATGCTTGTTCATCAGATATCAAGTTAGGCAGTAAAGAAACTAACCTTTCATGCACGACTCTGGAAAACACTTTGTTGATGAAGTTGCTTAAACTAATGGGCCTCATATCTGAAAAGGTATTAATTTCTTTCTTCTTTGGCAATAAGACTAGGTTTGTATGGGTGATAAACCTAGGTAATTCATGACCATTGAAGAAAGCCTTCACCATCTCCACCACATCCTCCCCTATGATATCCCAACAAGAATGGTAAAAGCTTCCATTGAATCCATCAAGACCCCCAGCACTATCTCCATTTAGACCCAACACTGCTTTCTTCACTTCCTCCCTTGTAGGTTGTCTAACCAATTCTTCATTCTGAGCATGATCTATCATCCTTGGTACATGATCAATTATACCAAAGGAGGATGGGATATTTTCTTCACGAAATTGTGTCTCAAAGAATTTCACTGCCTCATTAGCCAATTTTGTCCTGTCTTCAACCCAATAGTTCATCCCTGACTTTTGTTTCAAGAATTTCTCCTCTAACTCCAACACCTTAAATAACTCAGCTTGTTCTTTATGAAGCCTCTCCCTATTTTGTAAAGTAGGATGTAGTTCAAATTGTGCTTCATGAAATTTAACAACTTCTTCAAGACTTGCAATTTTCTGAAATATGTCTCCATAAGTTTCTCTACTCCAAGTCGTTAGTGCCTGTTTCAATTTCTTCATCTTGTGATTGAATAAAGTGTAGGGGTTAGCATGAAAACCAGCTTTCCAGTTTTCCTTTACTACTGACTTGAAGGTCTCATGTTCTGTCCAGAATTTTAAGAATCTAAAACTCTTCTTAATAGGTCCAATATCAGAATTATATGAGAGTAAAAGAGGTCTATGATCTGAACCTATTTTGGACAGGTGAGTGACCTCCATCCCTGGCCATAATTGTTGAGCTTCATGGTTAGCAAACAAACGATCTAGTCTCTTAAAAATGCAATCATCCTCAGTTCTCCCATTCCACCATGTATATATACTCCCTTTGAACCCTAAATCTGATAGGTTGCAAGTGTTCATACAGTGTCTGAAATCATCAACTTCATTCAAGGATACTGGCAATCCACCATACTTCTCCTCTTCATCCCAAATGACATTAAAATCCCCCCCTACAAGCCATGGCATTGTCAAATCTCTAGCCATATAGTATAGAGAATCCCACAGCTCAATTCTCTCTATGTGATCACATTTAGCATAAACAAGTGTCAGCATGAATTCTTTGTTCTCTTCAGTATCATACATCTTCAAAGATAATTGTTGCACAGCATTAATCTCCACAGTAACATCAAATTTACCATCAATAAAAGCCCATATCTTGTTAGATGTATTTACCAGAGCCTGCTCTAATCCAATCTGCCTTCTATATTTCTCCAGCTTCCTGCTTTGTTGCATGGGTTCCATCACTCCAATGAAGTCAAAGTGATATTGTCTTTGCATTGTAACGAGCCTTTCAAGAGCTCTTTGTGTGTTTATTGACCTGATATTCCAAATAAGAGCATTCATTTGGATTATTGGTTTTTGGACAGTGTTCTCCTTGTTTGGACTCCAGGGAGTGCAGGGAATGCTTGAGAGCCTTGGGAGCCCTCTTTCTTCTTTCTACCCCTGCCTGCTGATCTTCCTCTCTCCATTTGTCTAGGAGATAAATCTCCTTGTCTTGCAATATTCATAAAATTTTGAGCTGATGATTCTGCATCTAAGTCTAATCTTTTTCCTCCAATCTCATTCTCCACCTCTTTATTGTGTTCTGGCATATCCTTCTCCTTGTATATCATCCCTCTTGTAGCAATATCAGTA
>ML396667.1:41043-53084 GCA_005239525.1 Nicotiana knightiana | reverse complement strand
TAACGGGTTTAACGGGTTCGGGTTCATCCGGGTAAAAATTAAACCGAAAGGGTTACGGGTAAACTGGGTCGGGCCGGGTTAACAATAAATTATTATTTTTTTCAATTTTTTTGTATTTGTTATAACTATCGTAAATATATAAACAAAAAAACAAACTTATAAAAATAGTCTTTGAATAAAGGATACAAATACTTTAAAATTCTTATATTTGAATAAATCATTAAGAATTTACTTATAATTTGCAAGTTCAAAACTTCAAACTTGCAAATTAAAGTTTACATTTAATACTTCAAATTAATGTTCAAACTTGCATTTACACGTCTAATAATATTAAAATAACAAATTAAAACATTAAGCATAAATGCATAATACGTTTAATAATATTTAAAAACAAAAAACAAAAAAAAATGTAGCCATTAAACCGGGCCGGTTTAACCGGTAAGTGCACTGTTCACTTTGACCGGGTTGGACCGGTCCGGGTAACCTGTAGAAAAATTTTAAATGGACCAACCCCTTCTACCCCTCCTACCCAGCCCACCCGACCCCCTTCGTACCAGGGCGGTCAGGTTCCGGTTTCAACCGGTCTGGGCCGGTCCGGAAACGGGTCAACCCGGCCCGTTTGACACCCTTAGTTCGCATTGGTTCACCCAGGTAGAGTTGAACTGGAATTGGAAGACAAGCTCAACGACTGACTCTATAAATATTTGATGTATTTCTGCTGAAAGTGAACACGCACAAAGCTGAAGTGAATCAAAATCTGAAAGCAAAAATCCTAGAGTTAATTTTTGCTAGCAGAATCATTGTGCGATACAAAGGTTACAATTCAACTAGAAGAACCAGTTTCATCTGATTATTTATTGAGTCTAGTTGATTGTAGTAGGAGTTTTTAATATTGTATCTTTCAGCTTTCATAGAAGAATTGTAATAGGTATGTATTGATCAATTAGAGTTAACTTGAGGTGTGTAGAAATTAGCTAGGGGCTAGTTACTACAAAGGGTTAGAGTTAATCCTTAGGATTACAAAAGAGTTTATTTTGTAAGTCCGTTTGGCTCAGATTTTTTAGTGAAGAGTTGAGCAAATCATACTGAGGAGTAGGTCGTGGTTTTTTCACCTTTCGAGCCAGGTGTTTTCCACGTAAAAATTTCTGTGTTTTTACTTTACTGATTTTTATTATTCCGCAACAGTAATAGTTGGAACACGAAGAAGAATCAGGTTCTTCTACTGAGACAACACTCGAAAATTGGGTACCACATAGAGTAACCTATATTCTTGTGTGGTATTGAAGTCTAAAACATCACCTGTCATGTCTAAATGGGACCAAGCAAAGCAATCTATGTCATTGATAAGGAATTGAATGAGTCTTTTCCTGAGTTCGGGGGTTAATCCCGTTCCTAGGTATACCTTCTGATACATCGGGAACGATGAAAGATCAAGGAGTAAGGAAATCTCTTCCTCATCCTCAATTACCTTTTCCTCGAGCTCGATCGAGGCTGGAGACGGGATTGCTATTTGGCCAACTGCTTGTCTTTGATGTTCGATTTTTCTGAGGTCGAAGGTGCTGGTGTTAGTGTCAAATCATGAACTGCAAACATCTCCTTTACTACGTGTTGCTCCCCGTAAACTGTTTTCACACCATCGTTTGTTGGAAACTTCATCATTGGTGAAGGGTTGATGGCACCGCCCTCATGTTATGGATCCACGGCCTCCCGAGCAGTGCATTGTACCTCATGTCACCTTCGATGACATGAAATTTTGTGTCCTGGATGGTCCCAGCTACGTTCACTGGCAGGATGATCTCAAGTTAGGATTCCTTTTGAGAAGGGTCAGTTTGTGTAGGTCTGGGCCACCTGGTGTCTTTAATCCTTCCAATGGCCGAAACGATACCCGAGGCATCGACGTTGAAGTTATACTTCGATAATCGAGGTGCTTCTGCGGGATCGGTGTACTTGTCAAATCCATTCTTACTCTTGAGTCCCCGAAAATTTTGCACTCGATCATTTGGGGGGGGGGGGATTGCGTCCCGAACTGTTGTTTCTTCGATCTGCGACATATGGCTGGTACTGTTCCCTGTTTGACCTCGGTTCTCTATCAATATCCCTCGAGGCCTTTATTGCCAATCTATTCGAGTGAACTGACCATGAGGGGGCTCCCAAATGGTCGTCCTCGACCCTGATCTTTGATTGATAGCGATTATGCACGTCCGCCCATGTAACAACAGGGTATTCAACCAGGTTTTGCTTCAATTGTCTTGATGCTATCGAACTTCGTTCATTCAACCCTTGTGTGAACGCTTGAATGGACCAATTATCGGAAACCGGTGGTAACTTTATTCGTCCTATCTGAAATTGGGACATGAACTCCCTCAACATTTCATTATCCCTTTGTTTAATCTTGAAGACGTCCGATTTCCTCGTTGCAGCCTTTATAGCACCAACGTGTGCCTTTACAAATGAATCTGCCAACATGGCGAATGAATCGATAGAGTTCGGGGGCAAGTTGTGATACCAAATCATTGTTCCCTTAGATAAAGTTTCCCCAAATTTTTTTCAGCAAAACGGACTCGATCTCGTCATCCTCTAAGTCATTTCCCTTTATACCGCATGTGTATGTAGTGATGTGTTCATTAGGATCGGTGGTCCCGCTGTATTTAGGTATGTCCGACATGCGGAACTTATTTAGAATAGGCTTCGGGGCCGTGCTCGGGGGAAAAGTCTTCTGCATGAACTTTATGGAATCCAAACCCTTCAAAATCTGAGGTGCGCCTGGTATTTGATCGACTCGGGAGTTGTATGTCTCCACCTTTTTGTCATTATCTTCGATCCTCTTTTCTCCTGACTCGATCCTTTTGGTGAGCTCTTCGAGCATTTTCATGATTGTAGGGTCAGTCTCTGATTCATTATCATTCGACTTTTCTGGCACCAGCTTAGTACGACGAATGGTTTCTGGCTCGACCACGCTCGGAGTTTTTTGTTGACTTTGTAGCTGAGCGATAGCAATCTGCTTAGCTTGTAGCATTTCTAAGATTACTTGGAGGCTAACTCCCCTATCTCCTAGACCCTGCGTTCCTTGACCATCAGGTCGGACCTCCTTGCGTACACTTCCGCCGATGTCTGCACCTAAGCCCGCATTTAGAGACGCGCGAACCAGCATCGACTGGCTATGCAATTGTCACTACCCCGGGGTTAAGCAGTAGTACACCGGCCCCTGAAGAAACTACATTATCATTTTCCCCGTGAAATGTGAGACCATCACTGCTGTGTACGAGTGTGTTTTGTGAGTTCGACATGTTTCAACCTGAAAACAAAGAATCTTTGACAAGAACAAGCGTGAAAATAACGTGCGTTATCAAAATAAGCACTGGAATAATCACTATTATCTTTATCCTCACGGTTGGCGCCAAACCGTTTACCCTGAAATCTGAGTAACAATTAAATTTATATTGTGGTCTTAAAGATACGTGATTTAGTCCGATACTAATTGATAAACAAGAAGATAAATGAATAAGTTAAGTGAGCAAGTTAGATCAAATCAGTGTATGAGCAGGTCTCGACCTCGAGCCAAGGTGACCTCGAGGTGTACTAATATGAACAGTAAGGTAAAAAAGTATAATAAAACTAAGGAACAATTCTGATGAGAAATGAGCAAAAAGAGTAAGTGTATATTCTTTGTCAATGATTGATCATGTTTACAAATGAATGGGCTCCCCTTTATATAATAGGGGAGTCCTAAATAAGGTACATTTCCATTTCTAGAAAGGAATCTAATTTGTACAAGTGTCTAATCGCCAAGTACAAATTGGTACAAATCCGTTCCGGAATTTACGCCTTGATCTTTGTGCCATTGCAGGAATCTCGCCCATTCCGTTACAAATCCATAACGACATTATCTCGAGGTAGGCTATACTCGGCCCCGGTATTGCACGCTTTGGTCCTCGAGCCTTGCACTCTGTCATCAGGCTTGAGCTCGATCTACGGAGCTTGCTTGATCCATTTCGAATTCGGGCTTGGGACGACCCCTCGAACCTATGAAATCGAGTGTACCTGATTTTGACCGTATACAATAACCAATTTTCATACTATGTTACAATATATATGTTCTATTGAATAAATAAAACTATTATAGAGAGATCTGACTTTACAAGTAATTTGATTACGTAAATACCATAATAATTAGAATTTATTTAATGTCCATTGACTTCTGAATAGAGTGAAAGACGAGTAGAAAAGGAAAGATAAGCATTTCCAATCTAAGCCCAACATGTGTTACACAAGAATCACGACATTGATTTCAGTCCTCTGTTGTTGGATTTTGGTAATCTTGTACTGCACGAACCTATTTATGGTTTGTAGTACTACTCCTGCAGTACATCTCCCCCCCTCCCGTGCACTAAGTTTTTTGCCCTTTCACATTCGATTCCCTTCATTCCAACAACCCCCACATTGTCCGGTGAGCTTTTCTCTTTAATTTTGCACTCTCTATATAATTAGATTGTTGCAGCTGATAATTTATTCCGAATATACCATTCTTGATTTTGTTTAATTGGATCGAGGGGTTCAAGTTTTCTAATTCTATACCCTTTTGTCGACCATGAGAACCTCTCTGTAAACAGGACAAAAAATTGTCAAAACCATTGTTCGTTGTCTGTTGAGTATTTTCTTGATATTCAAAAAGCAAAAAAAAAAATCGATTTTTTTCCACTTCAGAGATTGTCAACTGAACTCTCTGTCCTGAAAAAGAAAAGACAAGCTCTTTTTTACATTTTTGGGTACCTTTTCTATCTTTTTAAGCACACCATGTTCTTTTTTTTTTCCTCTGTATTATTTGGTATGACTTGTATTTGTAACTAATTGGTGATTAGAACATGGACAGGAAAAATGAGTAGAGTTGGTGTAATGGTAGAAGAGGAGAAAGAAAAATCAATGGAAATACAAAGAGAAGAAATGGAAGAAGTGAGAGACTATTCTGAAGAAGTGAAGAGAATTCCTCCTTGGACAAAACAGATAACAGTTCGTGGAATTGTAGCAAGTGTTTTGATTGGAATTATTTACAGTGTGATAGTAACAAAGCTTAATCTGACAACTGGACTTGTCCCAAATCTTAATGTATCAGCTGCTCTTCTTGCCTATGTATTCATACAGTCATGGACCAAGATTCTAAAAAAGGCCAATTTTGTATACGCTCCTTTTACTAGACAGGAGAATACTATTATTCAGACTTGTGCTGTTGCATGTTACAGCATTGCTGTGGGAGGTTAGACCATTTTTTATTATTTTTTGTTGTCTTGGTTGAGTCTTCAAAAATTGGAATTCAGTTTTAGAATTTTCTGTTTGCTTATGTTAATTTAGGTGGATTTGGATCTTATCTTTTGGGATTGAACAAGAAGACATATGAGCAAGCAGGAGTTGATACAGAAGGGAATACACCAGGAAGCCACAAGGAACCTAGTCTTGATTGGATGATTGGTTTTCTATTTGTTATTAGCTTTGTTGGGCTATTAGCTTTAGTTCCTCTTAGAAAGGTACTGTCTTTCCCCATCTTACTGCTAACCTTCTTTTTGTTAAATAATTAAAAACTTAAAATACTTAGTGATGAGTCATAGTGTTTTGAAATAACAGTCATCAGATATTACAAAAACATTTTCAAGGTAGCAGGTTTGCAGGGCTAGCTGCTATGTTGCGCAGACTCTCCAAAATCTGCCGCACCCCTACCGGATTCTCTAAAAATACACTACTTTTGGAGAATCTGACATGCACCCAATGACATTTTCAGAGAGTCCGAGCAACATAGGCAAGCTGCCACCTTCGACTGACTCTTGAACGTTTATTTATTTTTTGTGGTGCAGATCATGATAATTGACTATAAATTAGCTTATCCAAGTGGGACTGCAACTGCTGTTCTTATCAATGGATTTCATACTCCCAAGGGAGATAAAATGGCCAGGTATGCAAACAATTGTAATGAGAAGGAACTCACTTTGTGAAATTAGCCTTTCTTGAGTTGGAGGGTGGAAATGAAAACTATGTTTTACAATTTTTCAGGAAACAGGTTAAAGGGTTCATGAAAGTTTTCTCAATGAGCTTCTTATGGAGTTTCTTTCAGTGGTTTTATTCTGGTGGAGATCAATGTGGATTTGCCCAATTTCCCACGTTCGGATTGAAAGCTTGGAAACATTCGTATGTCCTTGATATTTTGGTTCATTTTAAGTTTTAAGTAGCTCAGTCCGTCACCACTAATCTATACTATTGAATATATGCAGATTTTACTTCGATTTCAGCATGACTTATGTCGGAGCTGGAATGATTTGTTCCCACCTAGTGAACTTGTCTTTGCTTCTTGGAGCTGTTCTCTCTTGGGGGATCATGTGGCCTCTAATTGGTGAACGCAAAGGATCTTGGTTTCCTGCAACTTTACCGCAGAGCAGTATGAAGAGTCTAAGTGGTTACAAGGTTAGAGATCAATTTAAAGACCAATCAACTGCTAAGCACCTAATTTAATTTGACCAAGATCCAATAAGCACTATACTTTTTCCTCATTTAGACCATAAAATTTCAATCATTTGAATGCTATAGTTTAACTTGAGTCATGTTTTACTCCTTTTATGCAGGTTTTTATCTCCATTGCTCTCATCCTGGGAGATGGCCTTTACAATTTTGTCAGGACACTTTTTTTCACTGGTAGAAGCATATATGTCTCGCTGAAAACAAGGAGGCCCGAATCATGTAAGCTAAATCTGCTATACGATGTCTTTTCTATAAAGTGATAAATGAATTATTCCCTCTCACATCTCTCCTCCATTAATAATGGAATTTGATGTTATTCCGACCCCAATTTGTTTGGGACTGAGGCATAGTTGTTGTTGTTGTTGATGTTATAGTCAAGTCACCAAGTGAACAAAGCTACACGCTCCAACAAAGTATGGTCCAGTCAAATAGCACCATGATCTTGAGTCAAATATTACCATGATCGTTGAATATTAAAAGGAATTTGTGTTAGCTAATCTTAAGAGGGGCAAACGTTTGTCTCCTTTTGTTGCAATTTTAGTATTAATACCATTGCCTCTATTTTTTCTGGCAGCAGCCGCAGCAGACAACAAGAATCAGCCCCTTGATGAGCTGCAGAGAAACGAAATATTCATAAGAGAGAGCATTCCCTTATGGCTAGCTTGTATTGGTTACATGGTTTTCTCCCTTATCGCCATCATTGTCATTCCACTCATGTTCCCGGCATTGAAGTGGTATTACGTGCTCGTTGCCTACATTCTTGCACCAGCTTTGAGCTTCTGCAATGCTTATGGTGCTGGTCTAACTGACTTGAATATGGCATACAATTATGGCAAGGTGGCTCTCTTCGTGCTTGCTGCATTATCTGGTAAAGAGAATGGTGTTGTAGCCGGACTTATTGGATGTGGACTTATTAAATCCATTGTTTCTATATCTTCTGACCTGATGCATGATTTCAAGACGAGCCACCTCACTCTCACTTCCCCGCGTTCCATGCTACTAAGCCAAGCTATTGGGACTGCCATTGGCTGTGTGGTAGCACCTCTTACATTTTTCCTATTCTACAAAGCTTTTCCTGTAGGAGATCCCAATGGAGATTACAAAGCTCCTTATGCTATCGTATATAGGAACATGGCAATCTTAGGTGTTGAAGGTTTCTCTGCGCTGCCCAACCATTGCTTGCAGCTGTGTTATGGTTTCTTTGCCTTTGCCATAATAGCCAACTTGGTGAGAGACATAACCCCGGAAAGATTCGGGAAATGGGTTCCTCTCCCAATGGCTATGGCTGTGCCTTTCCTTAATAACGCTTCCTTTGCAATTGATATGTGTGTGGGCAGTTTGATTGTATACGTATGGCATAAGCTCAACAGCAAGAAGGCGAGTTTGATGCTTCCTGCAGTCGCTTCAGGCTTGATTTGTGGTGATGGATTATGGATTCTTCCATCAGCACTACTTGCTTTAGTCAAAGTTAAACCGCCCATTTGTATGGCTTTTACAGTTGGACAGACGTCGTGAAATATCCTGATTCTTGAAACCAGCGAGTAGGTGTTTGCAGAAAGCATTAGAAGTACAGAAATCTGAGAAACGTACTTTTAGGATGTTCTTAGCAAAGAGTTTTGTCAAGTATAGGTACCATTGAGAAGAATACCTAATCTTATGTTAGCCAAAAAAAAAGGGGCAGGAACTAAAACATTCAATTTCTGTTGACGGCCTGAAATGCTACTGAAATATCTTTCCAGTTGACAGTGAAAGCGCTGGATTGACAAGCCTCAGGAGAGTGGATGTCAAGAAAAGCAGAACAACTAGAGGGAATAGGATTATCTAACCAAACAAATGAATGAATGAATGAAATAAAGGAAGGTGGCTTTTGTGAACCAGAATCTTCTTTTTATTCTCATATATGGAAATGATAAAGATTAAATTGACTTGCCACGTTTGTGAGCAAGAATACTTTTGGGAATGAATGATGAATTTTGAAATTTCGAAGATTCACCAAATCCAGTCCAGACATCACAAATGTAGAAGATTCCACCAATGATAGGGACTATTGAAACACAAAGAATGCATCCCCACATGTAAACAAGTGCTCTTATTGGAACTGCCTTTAGATGTGTCTTTTTCAAGTTAACGCACCAAAATTCTATTCTCTAGTCATTTTCAACTGAAAAAATCTAAATCATCCAAAGAAAACATCCTTGAATAAGACATAATTTACAGTTTCAAGTTAATTCTTTGCCTCCTGAATCACTACATAAACAGAGACCTAACGTAGAAGACGAAGAAGTGAAACTGTTAATTGGCTTAAGACCGGCTTGCTCAACCTTGTCTTCTGGTAAAGTTCACATAGATACTCTAACAAAGTGAAAATTTACAGGTCAAAAACATCTAGAATTCATCTTATTCTCCGTCCGAGAGCAACTGGCTAATTTTGTATCAATAGCCCTATGCACGTTAATCTCACAACAAATCAACGTTCAATCTGAAATGCATTATTTGTTTCCAACTTTTGGATAGGAATAGAGTACGTCACATGAATACTGAACATTATATTTCCAACTTTGGGATAGCAACATGAACACTGCACGCCTTTGAAATTTAATCAAATGGAAACTGAATCTTAATCTCCAATTTCTGAGCATCAATCTTTTGCTTCAACCGAAGATGTGGTGGTAAATCTAATCAGCCACTTTGGTAGATCAGACAACCATTCAAAATGATTGACATGGATTTATCACATTCCAATCTTCATTCTTTCACTCTCAAGATTTTTGCAAGAAAACGAATATGCAGAGCAAAAAAAAATGCATGTAAACGTCTACAGACTGCATTAACAATGCAGGCAGGCAGCATTTGCAGATGCCTATCCCTAGAGGCTATTAAATACTCAGTAATAACTAAAGATATTCAGATTTGATCACAAAAAGATAAAGATATTCACAGATCAATGCGATTCATTGAGTGTAATTTTACACAGTTTACACCTAAGTGAGTTGGCTTTCAGCCTCTACCAAAAACAGTCACCTTGGCTCCGCAGAATAATCCGTGAAACTCTAAAGCAATGAAGACTACAACATCAGTATAACTTTTACAACAGAACAAACTTTGACCACAACGGAAACATCAAAGGAGGTTGAAGAGACTCGCCTTACCACGAAATAGCATAAGCATAATGAACTTAATATAAATCAGATTGCTATCTCAATTAATTGACATTTTCGCCAGATTGATTACAGTCCCAGAACTGGACTGCAAGATTTAATTTTGGGCTTATAGAGTTTACAGAACAACCTAAATGGACTATAATCCAAAATGCCAATCTAAGCTTCTGAAGATGATAAATCTGCAACTGAACTATTAACTATAAATTCAGGGGCCATACATTCCATCTGTATAAACTAACTGTAGGACTCGCGGACGAGTGAACACCATTTCTTCATGAGATTGGAATGAGCTGCGGCCCTACTTAATAATTCTCCCTTGCATTATTGAGCTCACCTAATGTGAAGTTCACTTGAATTGAACGAAAATGATAACCAACAGCCTATTTTGAGCATTATCAAAGCTCAAATGCCGCATCATATTTGCAAAAGAAAAGCAATTTATCATTCTGATCAATACATTATCTTCAACTGAGTAAAGAAAACAACTTATTTTGGATGCTTACTTCACCATAATGCATAATTACAAATTAATAACCATTTTCCAAATGGAATGTCAACAAGGCCAAACTGATAGTACCTTTTTTTTTTTCATACTTTACAAACTTTGAAATGAACGTACAGCAACTGACTCCTTCGAAATTAAATTATTTTTTCAGAAATCAATCACTAAAATAATAAATGATTGACCTTTTCTTCCTCTCTTTTTTTATGGGCGGGGATTTTAGGGGGCGAGGGTCAATCAAGAAAACCTGTTTGCTGAAAGACAGCGTTACGAACACGCCGCAAGTCTCTGCCTTTTAGTGTCCGCCCAACGCCTTCAAAAACCGAGAACGTGACGTGCGACTGAGCCACCATCACGTGAGGAGGAACCATTACCTGGTCTTCGAGCAGCTCGTCGTCCACCTCATCGAACCGGTCAAATCCACCCAATGGTCCAGTACTCTTCTTCTGCCACACGGGCACGTTCACCGGAGCCGACTGGTGAAATTTAGGCAGAGAATTGGGATTTGACTTCTCCGAACGAAACACAGGGGGAATCCTTTTGGCAGCGGATGCGGCGGAAACGGAAGGATTGAGCGTAGATTTGCGGCGGACGAGGGGGTGGTGGTCATCGGAGAGAGCAGCTGATAGGCCGGAATTGGAGGATTTGTAGAGGGTGGCGGCGCGTTGAGGGAGGAGGCGCGTAGGGGAAGAGGAGGTGGAAAGGGTAGGGGGAGAAAAGGAGTTAGCAACACTGGAACAATCAGAGGATTCAGACCAGAAAACATCGTTCTCGTCGAACTCTTCGAGCTGATTGAGGTTGTTGTTAGGGTCGGAGTCGGGTTGTTTGAGGAGACCCATGAAGCGAATGGAGGAAGAAGAAGATGAAGTATTGGTAACGGGAGAAGGCATGATGAGTGTTGACTGAGTGTCTCCGTGGATGGTTAGACTAAAATTGGGGAACTGATTTTCTCTTCTTTTTTTTTTTTTTCATTTTTGATTATCTTTTATTAATTAAATTAAATATTTATGGATAGAAAATGAGGGAAGAGCTAAAATAGGGTTAGTAAGTGACGAGAAAAAAAATGAGGTTGTTATAATTAAAAAAGAAAAATCTTAAACGATAGTGATTCGACTTGAGGTGGCAATACATAATGTCAACGAGGGAAATGATTGCCACCTCCCCCGATTTTTTATCTTTCTCTGTTCATATTCCGTATCGGCATTAGAGTTTTAATTAAGTTCGTAGAAAGAGAAAGCATTTTCTGCTAAGATTATTTAAATTCTTAAAATTTAATTTTAAAATATTTGATTAAAGGTGGAAGAATTGTATGTCACATACGCAAATACTTTATGATATTTTTTGTGCATAGTATGCTCCTTTAGAATTTTAAAATTATGAGAATGATTTTTTAGATTTCTTGTGTGTGAAAGAAGATCTCTTACGTGTAAAGTAAATCTCTCATTTGTAAAAAGAGGTACGGTCATAAAACTAAGGTCAAATGGCCTCCTGACCACTTAAACTTGTACCAGTTTGTAAACCCGATACATGAACTTATACTTTTCCCATTTGGACACTTCAACTTGACCAAAATGGGTACTAATAAATATTTTCCGTTGAACGTGTTCGCCAATCGTTCTGACATGAATGTCATGTCACATGTTTGGTCTTTATTATATGACATGTGGATTTGTGGGTCCTATATTATTAAAAGAAATTATCTTTAAAATTTTTAATTTCTTTTTCTTTCTCTTTTTCTCCACCATACACGACCAATAGTCCACCAACAACTCCAAACCTAAGTCATTTCAACCAACATCACCTTCTTCCTCCTGTATGAAACCTTCATATTTAAATCATAATCACCTACCACCGAACCACACCCTCCCCCCCCCCCC
>ML396667.1:579-40565 GCA_005239525.1 Nicotiana knightiana | reverse complement strand
CCTACCACCGAACCACCCCCTCCCCCCCCCCCTCCTTCACCCATCATTTTCCAGTAAAATTTATTGTTATTCCACCAACCTAAATCATCCAAAAAGCCAACAAACATTTATTTCAAAGTATTTCATTAAATGTCACTGGTATCAAAGCAACCTAATCTTTTCTCAATTCACATTTGCAATCTATCCGCTGCAATCTACTAACTATGTGTACTATAGAAGAAAGAAGAGAAATAAAAAATAAAGAAAAAAAGAAAAAAGGGTTGATGGCAAAGAATAATGGATGAAGGTGCTGGTTAGAGAGGAATTGAGGGAGGTTAGGACAAGAAAGGTGGGTGAAGACTAGCAAATAAAAGAAAAGATTATTGAAGAGAGAAGAGAAAGGGAAAAGGTAACGGGGAAGGGAGGAAAAGTAAGATAGAAAATGAAAAAAAATTACAGAAAGGGGGGTGGGAGTAAAAGGTGGGAGGGTAGGGAAAAGAAAAGGAGAGATAAAGGTCTTTTTTTTTTCTTTTTTTTTTCTCATTTATATTTTATTTTTTTTCTAATATATTTTTAATAAAAATAAAATCATTCACGCACCTTGGCAGCGTGATTTGCACACAATTTAGCCATATCAGTTATGCCACTTTCGCATAGGCTTGGTCAATGGTCAAATGTGTTTATTAGTATTCATTTCGTCAATTTGAAATGTTCAAATGAAAAAAATGTAAGTTCATGCATCGATTTTATAAACTGATACAAGTTTAAGTGGCCACGAGGCCATTTCGCCTAAAACTAAAGACAATTTTGTAAAGAGTTACAAAATGAATTGACCGGGTGTATTCCATCTTAATTTCGTTACATCATATAAAGGCTCGTTTGGCCATAAGAAAAGATTCCTTTCTTTCGAAATTAGTGTTTGGCCGTGCAATTTTTTATTTTCACTTGAAGATAAATTTCGAAACTTTTCAAAAATTTAAAAAACTCCAAAAAGTTATTTTCCAAAAATTTTACTTCAGATCATTCACAAAAATTCAAAAACATCCTAAAATTATATTCATGTTTAAACATTACCGACAACTCTAATTTCTAAATACCATTTCAACTTTAAACAAAATTCACTTTTTTCAAAATTTTACAATTCTTATGTCCAAACGCCCACTTAATATTTTCATTTAAGTTAACTCTTAGGTTAAACTATTTGGTGGGGGAAAATAACGGATGCAAGTAAATATTCTTTTCATTGCTATGAGTGTACTATTCAACTCAATTTACATCATATTCTTTTCTTTTCCTTTTACAGCATTTCAAAGTACTCCACGGTGTCAACCGCCAATATAGTTTTTTGGGAGTATATATGTATGGGGTAAAATTAATTCATAATAAATGGTCGAATGATATCATGAACCGAAGACAGACAAAAGTCAAGTCAAGTAACATTCAGTACCAGTTACGGCAACTGCGATTGACGTCAGGGAAATCCCGAAGGAAGCATAGTCAACATGAGCAGATAGAGTATTTACCATCGGATACTATTCAATGAGGGAGTATTCTCTCGTATTAAATGAGCGACCATTGCAGGGAGTATTTGCATTCGTAACTGACGAGCGCAAAACACAACACGAAATTGATGCTCTCGAGCCAAAGATAGTATAGTTAAATTATCGTCTCCACGGGGATTAGATTTAAACGATGCTCTAGTAGTTTCTGGTTTGACTGCTATTCATGATGATCAAAACTTGGTTTGAATTGATTAAGAACTATGATTAACTATTAAAGTAAAGCAATTGACAATTGACTGCAAAGAACTAGAGATTAGCAGAGTTGGTTTCTTGTCAATGTGAAGAATAAGGGTCATTAAAGGATAGGTGCAAGATAGCTATTTTGGGATCTAACTCTAGTTTAATTCACTCTAATGTTCTAATGATGCTCATGAATTCACTCGATGATTTGTTCAAACGTGTAGCCAAGACTCTTCTCTCCATTAAATCTTAACTCTATGAGGTGAACTAATATAAGCACGCGTTAATAAATTAGTCTTCAGGAAAATGTCTCTCGAATATTCTCCTAACTTAATTTAATCAACAATTCAACAAGCTCTTTTTATTGCCTAAGAGAATCACTGAATTAAATCAAATAAAATATGGCAAAGATAATCATCAAAATATTCCTCTTTCGATTAAATAAACTGGTGAATAAAGTTGCAACAATTCAAAACTTCATAAACGGATTTAAGCAAGAATTAGAGTTAAAATTCATAAATATTTATCAAAGCACCATATCCGTCAAAACCTAAGGTAAACTACTCCATAATCATTTTGGAAGTCATCACAAATAAAATTAAAGTGTAAGAAAGCATCAATCTAATATTACAATCCAAACTCCTGTATTGAATTGATGGAAAGAAGATGATAAATTGTATCTTGTAGCCTCCAATGCTCTCCCAAAGCTTCTAAGGTCAATAGTCACTTCAAAATGTCTTTTTGGTGTATTTATACCATGTAGGAATGGGCCCGGACGAAACTACCCTTTTAAAGCTGAAATAGGAAAAATATTATGAGAATTTGTACACGCGCGTCGCCCCATGCGGGGCACTAATGGGGTAATTCAGAGAGCGGATTCTCACAGGTAGTAATAAATTTACACTGTCGGCAGCCCCATTCGGAGCGACAGTACATTTTTTTAGAGTAACATTGTTTCTTCGATTTTTGATATTCAGACGCGGTCCTCGACCCCCGAACGTGATCCTGCTTTACTTTCTTGGACTTTTACTCAGATTTCAAAGCTCCAAATTGCTCGATTAAACTCCCAATTACCTTCTTAACTCAAAATCACTTTCTGCAAACGCATAAAACATATAATAAGTGCAATACACTAACATTTAAGCTCAAATACACGTAAATGCAGTAATTATAGTGCAAACTATGACTAAAAGACGGGATTCTAGCCTACCATCAGTGGAATATCATTACGTATTCATTAATCCATTCTTTATTATCATTTAAGTGGGGCTTGATCCTAGGATCTTGTTTTCCTGGGTATAGCTATAAATAGCAGGCTCAGTAGCCATTGTAACAGACGAAATTATTGGCAAAACATATGCTACATTTCACTTTCTCTCTCAATTAAACAACTATATTTACTCTTTCACATTGCTTTCATTTTTGTCCTCGGAGATATTGCGCTCGGAGCCAGGCTTTTCATCTTCTTCAATTTCAATTGCTAAGTCATATGTTTAATCTTATTTCTTTTAGCATTTTTGGACCAATCAGTTCACTTGTCTATAAATCACGTAAGAAATTTAACTGTACTATTTTACGGGTAAACAATTTGATGCCCGCCATGGGGATTAGACAGTTGCATAAGTGCTTTCATCCTTGCGTTTGTTACTAACATGTTTAATCTTTTCCTTAGCAAAGAATCATAAATGGAAGCTAATGATGTCAACGTCACACACAATATTGAGGGGCACAGAGATTTACCTTAACATGAAGACTCAATCAGCGACACATGTAACGAAAGGGACGAAGCAACCCCGATTTGTGAAGGGCAGTACACCAGGCATGTGCGGGATCCAACTCCAAATGACGGAGAGGAGGAATACGTCGTGGAAACAGTAAAAATCTTAAGAGAACAACAAAAAGCAATCATGTGTCACCTCTCAAGGCAGGACCGGATAATGATGAAGTTGAAACAAGCGTTGTCGGGTGCTTCCAATAATGAAAATGGAAGGGGACCGGTTCCTCTCAGCGTTCCTTCAAATCAAACGGCTCAAAGAGTCGATAATAACACTCCAAGGGGTAAGGTTGGTTTCGATGGTGCCAGAAGGACCGGTAGCAGATCTGATAATGACAACGGGAATGATCCCTTCAAAACTGCGCTTATGAGGTTTATGAGGGAAATGAATGAACAAATGGATCAAAATTTGAAGGAATTCCACGCATGGATGGATTAGATTCCGGGCGCACCACCAATATTAAAAGGCCCAAATCTAAGAAATACATATAATTTTCGTTTAAACCGAGCGCAACACCAGAGTTGATTCCGAAGAGGCTTAAAACGCCAAACATACCAAAATACGATGGGACCTTAGATCTGCTGGAGCACATCACAACCTACACCACGACTGTGAAAGGGAACAATTTGGCTTAACATGAGATCAAATTGGTCTTGTTGAAGAAGTTGGGTAAACCCCTCACAAGGGGGGGCCTGACATGGTACTCTCTCTTACCCGAGCATTCCATTGAATCTTTTGAGATTATTTCAGATTCATTCATTAAGGCCCACATCGGGGCAAGAAAGGTCCAAGCCAGGAAAGCGGACATATTCAGGATTGCGCAAGGGAAGTTTGAATTGCTGTGAGAATTTGTGGTATGGTTCCAGAATGAGAGGATATTGTTACTGATTGTACCGGATGACTGGGGAGCAGGGGCGTTCACAAAGGGTTTGAATCCACGAAGTTCCGACACCTCCCGAAAGTTGAAGAAAAGTCTGCTCGAACTCCAAGCAACAATATGGGCGGATGTCCATAACCGTTACGAGTCAAAAATAAGAATAGAAGATGATCAACTCAGGTTTCCGACATCAACTAAGGGACAGGACCAATATAGGAACCAGGACAAGTTTAAAAGCAACCTCGATGTGGATCAACGGTCTTTCAAAGTTCATTTCCTACCATATGAAATTTTTGAGGGACAAAGCAGCAAAGGGTTTCGATCCTCGGATAGGTTCTTTCCCGATAGAAGAATCGATTGTGGCCGACATAGTAGTTATTATAAGAAAAAGAGGTACCAGAGGCCCGAAACTCCATATATCCTACGCTATCGAATTACAAATTCAATATCAGCTTAGTGGAGTTGGTATCGGTGCTGAGAAATATCAAACAAGAACTATTCCTGAAGCCAATAAGATCTGATCCCAACTAGAGAGATCCCAACTTGTGGTGTGAATATCACGGGACTCACAATCATAGAATTGGGGACTCCCAGCATCTATGCGAAGAATGGCGACATTATTGAAGAATGGCCATCTTAAGCAATTTTTTAGTGACCGAGCCAAGAACAACAATGGTAGAAGCGGGGAAAATGCAGAGCCTTCGAAGGCGGCAGAAGACCCCCATCGGATGACTATCAACATGATTTTCGGGGAAAACAAAATCAACAGTGTAACCTTCTCGGCAACCAAGAAAAATAGATATTGGTGACTCACAACAATAGACTCTGGGAAATCGCAGAAGATGATATCACCTTTATAGAGGAAGACGCTGACGAGATCCTTTTTTCACATAATGACATTTTGGTAATCTCACTTAATGTATTAGATTTCAAAATTAAGCATGTTTCGGTTGACCTATGAAGCTCAGCCAACATCATCCAATGGAGAGTGATGGAACAAGAAAAGCATACCGAAAGCATCATTCCAAAGACAAAACTCTTAGCTGGATCCAACTTGACGAGTGTGACAACTTGAGGAGAGATCCTGCTATCCACGAGGTAACCAGGACCACTTTATTCGAAGTGGTAGACAACGACATGAGATACAATGTAATCCTCAGAAGCCGTGGATACACGAAATGAAGGTTGTTCCCTCAACATGTAATCAATTGTTGAAATTTCCAACCCCGAAAGGAATCAAGAAGATAAGAGGAGATAAACCGGTGGTAAGGGAAATGAACGCAGTAACAATTTCCAGCAGCAAGGGGAAGGAGCCCAACAAGTAAAAATTACAGGAACCGATGCCTTCTTCCTTGCTGAACCAAGGGGATAAAGGCGAGGAATTGTCAAAAACCCACCAGGTGATCAGATTCTTTTAGGTACCAGAGGAGACGGATGCGACCAGGTCCACTGAAGAAGAACTCGAGCAAGTGGCCATATTCAAAGAGTTATTTGAAAGAAAGTTTCACTCGGGAACAAGACTTAATCCCCGACTGAGGTTAGAATTTGTAAATTTCATTAAAGCTAACGCAGAATGCTTTGCATGGTCTCACTCAGATATGACAGGTACCCCATTAGAAGTGGTCGTGCACAAACTAAGACTAGACCCAAACTTCCCACCTTTAAGGTAGAAAAAGCATTTGATCGCGAGGTCAAGAACAAGTTTGTTAAATAAGAGGTACCCGACACTCAATATCGGTTCCATACGGGAGGTAAAATATCCAGAATGGCTATCCAATGTAGTTTTAGTATCAAAAAGAATAATAAGTTAAAAATGTGCGTAGACTATAAAGATCTAAATAAGGCGTTCCCTAAAGACTCGTTCCCATTAACATTGATCAAATGATTGATGGTACGACCGGGCACGAGTTGATGTGTTTCCTTGATATTTACTTCGGGTACAATCAAATCAAGATGAACCCGGAGGATTAGGAAAAAAACTTCATTCATAACGAACTTTGGCACATATTGTTATAATGTGATGTCATTTAGGCTTAAGAAGTGGAGCCACTTACTAGAGCCTCGTTAACAAAATGTTCGAAATTAGATATGTAAAACGATGGAGGTATGCATTGATGACATGTTTGTAAAGTCTTCGAATGCAGGAGATCATCTGAAACACCTCCAAGAGACTTTCGATGTCCTAAGGAACCAAAACATGAAACTCAACCCGGATAAATGGGCGTTCGGAGTTGGGTCCGGTAAGTTCTTAGGGTTCCTGGTATTGCAAATAGGGATCGAGGTAAACCCCGACAAAATCAAAGCCATCAAAGATATACCGAACCAACTGATGTGCGTGAAGGAGGTGCAAAGATTAACCAGAAGGTTAGCAACCTTAAGCACGTTCATCTCAAGATCCTCAGAAAAGTACCACCACTTCTTCTCACTTCTCAAAAGAAGAACCATTTCGAAGGACTCCGGAATACCAGCATGCTTTGAAAGACTTACAAAGGTACCTATCAAGTCCCCTGTTACGGTCAAAACCGGGGGAAGGCGAGTAGTTGCTAATATATTTAGTGGTCTCCGAAGTAGCGGTAAGTGTCGTATTAGTTCGAGAGGAAGAAGGTATGCAGTTTCTTGTTTATTATGTTAGTAAAACATTATCAGGGGCAGAGACTCGTTATCCGCACTTTGAAAAGTTGGCCTTAGCTCTCATAGTCGCCTCTCGAAAGCTTAGGACTTATTTTTAGTGCCACCGATAGTCGTTGTGATGACCTTTCCCTTAAAGAATATCTTTCACAAACCTAAATTGTCAGGCCATTTGGCTAAATGGGCAGGCGAAATTAGTGAGTTAGACTTTGAGTACAAGCCTGGGACTACGATCAAGTCGCAAGTTTTGACCGACTTTATGACCGATTTCAATCCCGGGTAAACGCCCTTCGCTGCTAAAGAAGCAGTGCTGGTGTCAGAAATGACATTAGGAGTTTGGAACTTGTTTACAGATGGAGCTTCCAATATAAAAGGGTCCGGCCTCGGGGTAAATCTTATCACGCCCTCGGGAAAAACCCTAAGGCAGGACATTAATACTGTTCTGTTAACTAACAATAAAGTCGAGTATGAGGTTTTAATTACAGGACTTGAATTGGAACGGGGACTTGGCTCCGAGGTTATCGAGATAAAATGTGATTCCCAGGTGGTAGTAAACCGAGTGTACGAGATTTTTGACACAAACGAAGAACTCTTGCAGTAGTTTGTGAAAAAGGTTCAAACATCGCTTGCATGATTTAGTGAATGGTCGATCCTACATATTACGAGGTAAAAAAAATATGGAAGCAGATGCATTGGTCGATTTGGGGTCATCTACGGAGAGGAAAGGATTTTACTCTGGAACTTTCATTTAACTTCTACATTCGGTATTGGATGTGGATAATTACTGCGAGGTCAATTTAACCAACTCTGGGACTAGACGCATGAGTTTGTCGAATATCTTCGACATGGCAAATTACTCGAAGACCTGAATGCTTCCCGGGCACTACGCACCAAAGCGGCTCGTTACTTCCTTGTGGATGGTCAATTATATAGAAGATCATACCAAGGTCCATTAGCCGGATGTCTGGGAGCCTTGGAGGAGGACTACATGATGAGAGAATCCATGAAGGCATTTATGGGAACCATTTCGGTGCAGATTTGTTGGTTCTAAAGCTGGTTAGGACAGGATACCACTGGCCCCGTATGGAACAGGACACAAAGACGTTGGTTTAGAAATGCGATAAATGCCAATGCTTTGCATAGTTGTTACACCAACCGGTGGAACTCTTGCATTCAATACTGTTCGCATGGCCATTTATAAAATGGGATATGGATATAGTTAGACCACTGCCACGAGGTCCCGTAAAGGTAAGAGTTATTCTAATTTTAACTAACTACTTCAGTAAATATGTTGAAGCAGGTCCTTACCAAAAAAATCGGTAAGCGTGAAGTGGTCGACTTCCTATGGGACCACATAATCTGCAGATTTGAAATACCGAAGGAGATTGCCAGCGAAAACATACCGCAACTCATTGGCTCAAAAGTCACAAAATTTCTGGAAGATTTGAAAATCAAGAAGATTATATCCTCACCGTACCATCCAAGCGCTAATGGACATGAGGAATCAACCAATAAGGTGATTATACAAAATCTCAAAAACATATTAGAAGATGCTAAAGGCAAATGGCCCGAAAAGTTACTGGATGTGCTACGGGCATACTGGACGACGGCAAAATCAAGCATAAGAGAAACACCTTTCTCTCTCGTATACGGCATGGAAGCCCTAATACCGGTGGAAGTAGGGGAACCAACTTTACTGTTTTCCTAAGCAAACGAAGAATCAAGAGGCGTTGCTGGTGAAGCTGGATTTGCTCGATGAACACGGGGACTTGGAATACATGAGGATGGTGACTCAAAAACAAAGGATGGAGAGATATTATAATGGAGGGCCAATCTGCGCTACTTCAAAGTGGGTGATTTGGTATTAAGAAAAGTGACTCCGAGCACTCATAAATTCAACGCTGGGAAGCTGGGTCCGACATGGGAAGGTCCTTACCAGGTTTCACCTATCACCGATAAAGGGTTGTACGAGTTGGAAAATCGAGATGGAGTCAATAGCCTAGAAATTGGAACATGACTCACCTCAAAAGGTATTATTTCTAGCAAGGTTTTTAACGAGGAAGCAACGGAAAGCATACTACGAAAGGAGCATCATCGGCAAGGATAAGACCTTTAAATAACATGGCATTGAAATATTCACATAAATGATAAACCGCTATGGGGATAGTTAAATAATCTTTGGCCCAAATGCAAATCGCTGATGGAAAATAAATCTTGCCATCGAACCAACGACTGTTTAACCATTCATAAGTTGTTTCCATAAAAAGGAGGACTTCTAGTGTTCCAATTCAAATAATTTGCATTCAAACACTGGGGGGTGGGGGATAGAATAAGGTGCGACAATAAGAATGCCACAAAAATTGGGGACTGCTAGCAGATGAAGGCTTATGTACTTTTAAAGATAGAAGGCATAAAATAAAGTCCTTTTGTTTTTATCTTATTTCTTGTCCAATTGATGAGTTGATTTTATCATTTGAAAGTTAACAAAAACTTCAAATGCTGGTGCCAGAATGAACAGGAGACGCCATTTTCAAGAGCATAGTAAACATAAAAAGGACCCTCTCTTATGAAACCCCCATAGTAAATGGTTGATTCCGAAAGAATTTTTTCCCGAAATCAAAGGCTATCGGATGAAACTATACCCGAAGCTTTAAATAATTCAATGCAAAAGGAATGTATTTTGCACAATTCTTAAGAAAAAATCTTCTTTATTTATCAAAGTGCCAAACTCGATGAAAATTTTGGCAAAATTACAAAGCATAAAAAAATACAGAAACAAAAAGAAAAAGAATAAAGAATCTAAGCATTATCGTGTTGGAGCCCAAATGGAGAGAAGGATTTGTGTTGTCGCGCCCTATTTTCTCGCGAAAGAGGGTTTCAACGTGTGATAACTCTTTTCAGTGGGTATCAAAAGGGAAGAGTGGCCACCTAAAAATTTGAGGTGTGGTAGGGCACTCATTTGTAAATAACTCTGAATTAACTAGTCAACGTTATCAAAGATCGGGTAAGGGGTCAAATTACCTCAAAGAGAAGGGTTTAGGCACTCTTCTGGGTCCATAACTGTGGGTCCTAGCCGAATTTTAGATTATTGAATTACAGTTATCCTATGTGATCATGGAAATTGTAACAAGGAGTCCGAAGCATCGAATCATAAAACAAGTATTGAAGAGAAAGAAATAGGTTACAACCTTTGAAAATTACAATATATGTTCTAGTTTGATCTAAGTTTGCACAGATAGGTGTATAAATAATAACTCGAGTGTCCTAAGTTTTTAGCCTGAAGGATCACCCCATGCAACATAAATAATACTTTGCAACTCCCTTAAGTGTAAGGGTTGCTCATATTATTTGAACGGGCACATGCTATCATCTCCTGCTACCCAATTAGAATAAGAGTCAATCAAGCCGGTTCTTGGAAGATAGTTCTTGCCAAAAATAGGGCAAGAACTTAAGTAACACCACATGCACGTATACAATAGCGAAGTACCACAAAATAGGTAAGTGAATCATGGATTGATTCCATGTTTGGGTCTGAATCGAATAGAAAATTAGGAGTTGGCTGCTAGGGTTTCTCAAAAGAGGAAAATGGAGAGTTGAGAGCGTTTAGGGGCGACTGATGGGGGAGAATGGGCTAGGGTTTCAGGGGTTTGGGTGATTAATAGATGAAGTTTGTAAAAATATAAGAAGTTATTTTGACCCTAAATAAAATAATAAATCAATTAATTATAGTATAGGCTACTATTGTAAAAAATGTGTAAATAGCATAAAAATACAAATATAATTATATGAAATAAAGTAAAATATTATAAAATATCCTTGTGGTTAATTAATTTAAATCACTCAAAAATAATTTGGGACAGAAAATTAAAAACACAAGAGATAAATTTAAAAAGCTTTTAAAATGATAAAAATTGCATGTATGACCCCTAGAAATTGGGTAACAGTGCTAAATTATATTTTGGAAGTATATGAAGCACTTTATAAAATATGATGGCAAAATTGGGTACCAACAATTGCCCTTTTTTACCTGGGAATGATGGAAGAATTGTCGGGTAAAGAAAATGATAACTAATTTTGTCTAAATGAACGAGGATGGGGTATGAGGTGTTTAAAGGATGGGGGTCGAACCTTGGTTCTTGAGTTGCCTACATATCTCTGGTATTACGGGAATCAGGTCGTTGTAGTTCTGGATCCGACGTCGAACGAGACCGATGGAGTTCTTATAGAAGGGTCGTACACTTTGAAGAATGATTTTATATAGGTATAGCAATGTCATAAGTAGTGGATAATTTTTATGGAGCTACGAATGCGAAATTAAACGTTATGGATGTACAAGACAAATGTTTGAGTTACGGGATAAAACGATCAATTGTTGGTTATGGGTTACATTTGAGGTAATCAAAGTATGTGAACGTTGTGAACGATAACCAGAGCGAGAATTGCTCTTATTTGTAGAACGGTTACCTCCCGAGTTACCTGCAAAACTCAAAATACGATGCACGCGAATATATATAATTATTGCGAAAATTTAAACATGATGCAAATTCCCTTCGAACCATGAGAGTTGTCTTTCAGACTATGAGGATGATGTCCTTAGACCATTACATCATGGGACATTGAGTGTATGATATGGGATTCGCAGGCCATGAAATGGTGTCTTCCGGCCATGAGGATGGTGCCTCTCGACTATGACGCCTTTGAATAATGATATGCAGCTTCGAGAGATCCTCAGGCTATCGCATGATGCCTTCGGGCTACGAGGATGATGCCTTCAGACTATGACGCCTTCGGACAATAGGGGCGATGCTTCAACCCATTAAATACAAGGATGCGGCAATATTGGTTGATAGATAGAGGGAACATGTGATGTGTCACGACCCAAATTCCATAGTAGGTCGTGATGGCGCCCAACTGTGTTTCTGGGCAAGCCAACACATGAACCTACTCTAAATTATCAATTTTAATTTTTAAAATTGGGAATTTTATTAATGTAACGACCCAACCGGTTGTTTTGAGCATTTGCACTTCGCTCGGTTGTTTGAGGGTGTGAGTAGCTCCGTACGAAGTATTATGACTTATGTGAATTATCGATTTTGGGTTTTAGGATTTATTTGGAATTGATCTGGAAGAATGATCCTCAACTAGAAGCTCTAAATTGGAAAGGTTTGAACAAGCTTGCCTTTTTAGTATTTGACCTCAAATTGGATTTCTAATGATTCTGTTAGCTCCGTTGGGTGATTTTGGACTTAGGAGCACGTCCGGATTTCGATTTGGAGGTCCGTAGTAGAATTTGGCTTGAAATGGCGAAAGTTGGAATTTTGGAAAGTTTGACCGAGAGTGGATTTTTTGATATTGGGGTCGGATTCCGATTCTAGAAGTTGGAGAAGATTCGTAATGTCAATTGTGACTTGTGTGAGAAATTTGAGGTCAATCAGACGTGATTTGATGGGTTTCGGCATCAGTTGTACAAGTTTGAGGTTTCAAGTTCATTAAGCTTGAATTGGTATGCGATTCATGTTTTTGTTGTTGTTTGATGTGATTTGAGGGCTCGAATAAGTTTATATGGTGTTTTAGGACTTGATGGTACCTTTGGTTGAGGTCTCAGGGGCCTCGGGTGTGTTCTAGGGCGAGTTTTGAGCGAGTTCGGGCATTTAGGCACTCTGATATTTTTCTGGCACTTTTAGAAGTGTGGATCACACGTTTTGGAGTGCTAAGGAGAAGGATAGGTGCGGACCATAGCAGAAAAATACGGACCTCAGAGGAGGAGTGTGGACCGTGCAATTTTATGTGCGGCCGCACATCAGGGAGTTATGAAGATTCGCTGGTCCGTCTTCGGAAGCTTATATGTTTTGATACACAAGAAATTTTGAGATGATTCAAAAAGAAACGTTGTAGCCCTTCGTATCTAGTTTCCAGAAAGGTAAAGAAGTCATCATTTGGACATCTCTAGAGAAAATTATGGCTAAAATACTAAGTTCTAACAGTGCAATCACCAAAAGGATGCGGCCGCACCATTTTTTGTGCGACCGCAGGAGCTGGGATGTGTGGCCACACTTGGAATTGTGTGGACCGCACATTGGGAGTTCAGGGGTGTACTATATAAATGAGACTTAGGGTATTATTTCACATTTTAGACTTTGGGAGCTCGGATTGTGATGATTTTTCGTGGGTTTTTCAAGAAATTCATCGGGGTAAGTGATTCTAACTCAGATTTGGTTAATATACATGAATATATCATTGTTTTCATGATTTAATTAGTATTTTGATATGAAATTTGGGGTTTTAGCCTAAAGTTTCATAATATAATTTTTTGAGTTTTTAACATCGTATTGGAGTCGGATTTGAGTGAAACTAGTATGGTTGGACTCGTAGTTGAATGTATTGTCGGATTTTGTGAGTTTTGTCGGGTTTTGAGGTACGGGCATGGGTTGGGATTTTGGGTCGATTTCGGGACTTGATTCAAGACTTGATCTTTTACGATCGATATTGGTTCCTTTATCATTTTTTTGATGCATTTATATTGTTTTCGATCAGTTTCGAGCCATTCGGAGATCAGAACGTGCGAGATGGCATTTTTGGAGCATCGTTTGGCTTGCTCGGCATTGGTATTGGCTCATTTTAGGTAAGTAACTCTTTTAAACTTAGTGTTGAGGGTATGAAAGCCCGCAATACGTGTTATGTGATTGATGATGAAGTGACACACATGCTAGGTGATGGGCATGTGGGTGTGCACCATGTGAATTGGGACTCTGTTGTTTCCTGGGCACTGTATAGTGGCCCTATTTTTTTAATATCTGTGTTTTCACCATGAGATAGAGTAAATAAGTTGTCAATCATGCTAGATATCATGTTTAGGCTTTATGTTGATACTATTGGGACCCATAGTGGTAGTTTCTTGCTATTATTTCACTGATTTTATTGATATTTAGTACTCAGTAATATTCATGCATTCATGTCATATCTCAGTCTTAGTTGTTATTTATTGATACATTACATCATTGTTGTCGAGCTAGTTTCATGACATTGTGAGCCCGTGAGTGAGACTGGAGAGATTGATGACTCAATGAGGCCGAAGGCCTGTTTGTGAGGATGTTGACACCATAGCACGTGAGTTGTCCATGCGGATCCAGATATTGATGCCATAGCACGTGAGTTGTCCGTGCAGATCCAGATATTAATATTATAGCACGTGAATTGTCCGTGCGGATTATAGCGCTTGGGTTATAGGAGCCCCTCCGGAGTCTGTACACACCCCCAGTGAGCGCAGGTACCTACTGAGTGCGAGTGTCGAGTAATGAGCGATGAGTGACTGTGAGGATTGAGTGACTGTGAGGACTGAGTGATAGGGAGAACTGATTGAATTGATACTCTGAGAGTATGCATATGGTTTTATCACTGAGTTGTATCGCATTTGACATGCACATGACATACAGGCATAAAGATGCATTTTCCCCATGTTGTACGGTATCACGTAATTCATGACTTCTTACATATATTGACATATGGGCATCAAAAGGTATTATACACCTGCTATCAGGAGAGAAAGTGAAACATCATATTTATTGTTGAAAGGATTTTTGGGAAAAACTCACAGTTTGCAAACTTACTCGTATTTTGATAGTTTCGGTAAAAGAGTTGGGTTTTCACTGATATATTTTAAAAGCGGAACTATTTTTGAAAGACTATGAAAAAGTTGAGCATTTTATCTCTGAGTTACTTCTTTATTTAATTGCTTTACGTTATTATGAGCTATTGTTGGCTATTGGTGTTGGACCCGACCTTTGTTCAAGATCGTCACTACTTTCAACCAAAGGTTAGGTTTGTTACTTATTTAATACATGTGGTTAGTTGTACTGATACTACACTTCTGCACATTGCGTGCAGATGTTGGTTGTTGTTGTTGATGTGCTCGATGGTTGCCGCATTTGAAGATGTACTAGTATTTCTATTGTAGATGCTTCTTGTTCATGGTAGCCTTATATTTATAAACTCTGTTTATGTACTTTTCAAATAGAAGATGTATTTTCTTCATATCAGCTTTGTAAAACTCTATTCTTAGCAGCTCATGATTTGTACTAACAGTACTCGGAAAACGTAATAGACCCAGATATTTTCTTTTGTCTAATTGTCTTATAAATGTTAATGTAATTGGATAGTTATTAGTTGACTTACCTAGCGGGTTAGGTTAGGTGCCACCACGACTAGTGGATTTTGGGTCATGACATATTGGTATAAGAGCTCTAGGTTCTACAAGTTATGAGCAAGTGTCTAGCAGAGTCTTGCGAATCGGTATGATGACGTTCATACCTATCTTCGAGAGGCTACAGGGCATTTAGGATATACTTCTCATCTTTATTTCCTTATCGTGCGACATTGATTTAACTTGAAGCATAATCCTTTGAATTCTTTCCACACATTCGTATGCGCACATGAGCGCTCGATATCAAATGTGCATCGATGGCTTGTGATTCCATGAAATAGGTGCGAGATGTGATTTCGGTATGCTGCTGATGGGCCAGTCTAAAGGACTTGAGGCCGGGTTTTGAGTGTAGCTTGAGCACAGAGATGTTGGTTGTGTGAGCACGTGCTTTTGGACTTATATTTCGATAGTGTCCCTATGAGTGGAATTTGTGACTAGATGAGTGGTTGGATTGCTATATGATGAGTATGATGTGACTATGGGTGTGTTAAGATAGATTGGGTTTGACAAAAAGCATTTTATTGAGATGTAGATTGGGTGCTTGATTTTCGTCTTGATTTGACGTATAGTCTCGAGTTATGGGTGTGTTGAAGGATCTTTTCATGTTGTTTAATTGTAGAATGAAGTAGATTTTCATGTCGTGATATGAATTCAGACCCAGGAAGATTAAGCGATTGCATAATAGTTATGACTGTGGAAAGGTATAAAGAGATGTTAGTTTGAGGCGAATCAAGTGGGTCATCTCTTGCGCGGGGTCCTGAGGTTTGTTTAATCCCTATGTTGTTTTGTAGTGAGTTCTCTTTTATCAGTGAATTATATGTGTTGCAATTTAAGTTTGGATCGTTTGAGAGAGTTGGCTTGACTATTACAAGGGCGAATGTGGTATTTGCAAATGATTTGAGTTATTGAATGGTTTGTGTTACATGAGTTTACGAAGGATTTAGCTGAATCTCACTACAGTATTATGGAGGTAATAGAGTATGGGCATTGTGAGTTATTATTGGCTTGGACATATGGAATTGAGCCAAGTGGGGGATTTTGTTATTTATAAGTTGATTGCACGGTTATGTAATGTATTGGTTTCGGTTTGAGGTATTCTGGTAAATAAGTTATGACTTGCAGAGGTTGAGTTCGAGAATGACTCGAGTAAGGAAAATTCTGGATGCGAGTTGTATTATGTTTTGATGGGTATATGGGAAACCTTGAATGATTGAGTTATTATTCGTAAAGGATGTAGTGTGCATGGATTAGGGATTCACTCGGTTTCTTAGAAGTGTTGATTACTTCTTAGGGTGTTGGAGTGCAAATGGGGCACAGGTCGTTCAGTCTGTTTGATCAGTTTATTTGAGATTTGAGCAGTGTGGATGACTCTCGAGAATGGTTCTAATGGATTCAAGAGTTATATGTAGCAATTGAGAATCTCCAGGATGTGTATGTGGTTAGAAACTGAGATTTACATTGGATGGTGCCGAGACTTGTGAAATTTCTATATCATTATGGATTCTACATATCGGTATAAGGGAGGTGAAGGTAATGGATTTAGATTCGCAGGAAGTCTCTTCAGAGTAAGTATTTGGGTTGTGGTACTTTTGGGATACTTAAGAGGGAATTCAGTGACTTATGAGACTTAGGACGGTGTGGTTCTATGTGAAAGTTTGTGGGGCAAGTTTTGGTTAAGGATAGTAGTATTGTAGCAAGGAAAAGTATCGATTTATAAGCAACTCGGAAGGAATTCGAAGAATTGGCACAACTTGGTAGCGGGTTGGATCAACATGGTAACAGATGTGATTGGCTCTTTCAGTTCTTATGATACAAGGGTTTCGTGGTGATGCTCGTGAGTTTTTGGTGACCTGCTGAGTATTCTTGATTCCAAAGTATTCTTGATGGTTTCTACCATGGATCGAGGTGTATATTTCCTACCGATATGTGGAACTGATGCGTATTGGGATTTCTCCTAGGTGGGATCAAATGAAAGGTTCTTGGATAATTGAGTATGTGGTTGCTTGTGACTCAGAGTGGATTAGGAGATGAAGTTCTCGTATTTTTCTTATGATGGCATGGTATGTGCGATGTGTTGTGTGAGATCGAGATTGGCATGTGCAAGGTCACGGTTTGGTTTTAAAGGGAAGGACATAAATTCTTAGGCAGCATGGGCGGTTTCAGATGACCATGTAAATGACATTACTATTTGGTATGGCTTGATGAGAGTATACATTTCAGAAGGGGCAATGTGTTTTGATTTATGGATACTTCATTGGTATTGCAGCACTCACCTGGTTGATGACCGTTGGAATTCAAATTTTTCTATGTGGCACATAAGAATTATAGAGATATTCCTCATGGAATAATCGTGTATAAGGGATGTGTTAGACATTCGGGATGTGGAGTTGAGATCAGTTCTGGAGATTCGTGTGTTCTACGGAATCGGAGACTAGGAGTCCTCAGGAGCAGATTGTTTCGTGATTGTGGACTGTGAAAATGTGGCCAAGGTTAGTCAGAGGATGGTATGTGTTATGGTTAGGTCATTGTGGACTTTCAGAGGGTTATTTATATATTGTGGGTGACCGTAGTTGATTCGGGAGTCCATTGGTAGGCCCAATTAGGATGTGTATTCTACACCGAGCCGGATTGGTTGGCTCCATACTGCTATTGTTGAGATATGTGCCATTCAATCATTTTTGAGCTTATTCTTGTTCTGAAATGATCTGTGAGTTACTCCTCTATGCTACGAGGATTTGTAATTGGTTGATTATATGCACATATGGTGCGGTTCCATTAAGGCCTTATAACGGAATTTGAGCGAGAAGAGTATTTGGGTGTTGCATGATTGATTGCGCATTGGTTATGTTCTTTCGGGCTTATGTGGCATTGCGTCATTTGCTTCTCCGTAGTTATGGTAATGCACTTTGGGTACTTGATGTCAAATAGCGTGTGGTTATTGATTTTGAGCAAGGTGGCTTGAGAAATATGCCATGGACCGGTGTTTGGATAGGTCACGTATTATAGCGGAGTTATATTGGGGTATGGTCCTTTGTGATAGATTCGTGTGTTTTGGTTCTACGGTATGTGATGGGTTCTTAGCATTCCGTAGTTATGGTAATTTTGATTGGAATTTTTTAACTCTTAGATTTCAAGATATGTAGTTTTCTTTTTATTTTGATGTAATAGTAGGAACCGCGGATCGGAACCTCGACGGAACCTCAGTGGACTCTCCATCTAAGTATACTCCATCACTCTTCTTCTACTTGAACTACACGTGACTTGATTCCCTTATAACCCGGGTTATGTAGGTTGCCTAAAATCAAGGCTCGGTCACATCTTTTTCTTTTGACTTATTTTCTTTGTTAAATAATAGTGAGGTAAAAAATGAGTCACTTTGTTCATTTTTCTTTGCATGAAAACTCTTCATGTTTTCAAGCAAAGAGGGGCATGCTGTGAACAACTAATTTTTTACCACACTCAAATTTTATATTATTTAAGTGTAATATTTCTTTTAGGTCTAATCTTAATATTTTAAATTTTTATCTTACTCTTAATTGGTTTTATTTACGACAATTAAAAATTACAAAAAATATTCACATTCTTAGAATATAAGATTTGTTCTTTTATATATATATATATATATATATATATATATATATATATATATATATATATTTTTATATATATATATATATATATATATATATATATATATATATATATATGTGTATGTATGTCTTTTACCTTCTTCTTATAAAGTGGATTAGAAAAAGGTTTAAAAAATAAGATAAAAAAACTAACGAAAAAGAAAGAAAAAAAATAGAGATAACCAAATCTGATCTCAACTTCCCTATTTTCTCCACTCTCCCTCACCTATCCCCCACATCGACCCATGATCTTCCCCACATCTCCATTCTTCATATCCATGAACATACGGTTAGGGACATAGAATTTTTATATAAATCCTAAGAGCAAATATTGAAAAAGGGGGGATTTTTTCTGATCTTTGTCTGGATCAGTCCACACACACAAGAACACCCAGATACACGCACATACACAAGATCTTGTTCCTTCCAAAGGCTTTTTTTTTTTCCTCTGTTTCTGTCGTCGACTGCGTGCCAAGACAAGGAGCTGCATCAATAATTCTTCATCCAATGTCTTGCTTGTTTAGCATATAAAATTAGATTATAACTTGTTCATGTGTAAAACCTTTCAGCCAACGAAATTCATCCAAAACCCATTTATTCTACCAAAGTTCTTAGAAGCTATTTGGTTAAGGTGTTGGCCAAGCTCCACTTCAAGGTGTTTTGTTGCGTCGTCGGTCCGTGATTCCAATTAATACCTTATTTGAGCATTGAGATTTCTTTGGTGTTAGCTTTCTTTATATGCGTCAAAAAGGTTAGAATTCAATAACAAAAGGCCTATTGTCATCTACATATGCTTTTGATTAGTTTCTTTTCTTAAATGTTTATGTGATTCCTCTGTAATTTTGTTTTTTTGTATGGATTAGTTTATTTTATTTGCTCTTGTTGGTTTTACCATTAAATCTTTAAAGATGGAAAAATAAGAGCATTTGTTTATGTTATAATATGTGTTATCAACTAACTAAATAAGGATGTGTTGAACTCATGCGCCCTTTTACGGAAATATTTTATCCATAATCTCGTTGACCTTGTACAACGAATCCCTCATTAGTTCAGAAATTAATTAACTTTGAACACGCGTTAGTATTTTTTAAGCGTGTATTAATAAATAGATTGTCGTGATTATATACATGTTCGCATGACATAGTTATGATTTTGAACTTAAAACCATGGTACACGTTCGTGTGACCCTAACCAAATATTTTTAATAGTTATTAAAGTGTTATTAATTGTGTACACGTTTGCATGACACAAGTACAATAGCAAAAACGGAAAAGGGTTCAAAATACCCCTAAACTATTGGAAAAGATTTAAAAATACCCTTCATCCACCTATTGGGCTAAAAATGCCCCTCCATCCACGTTTTTGGTTCACTTATGCCCTTTGACCGTTAGGTCAACGCTAATTAAAAAATTATTATTATTCTTTTTGTAAAACTTAAAAGAAATATTTTGCAAAATATTTCTTTTTTTTTTTGAACTAATGCACCAATAGTCCAATAATTTAGTAAAGTCTTCTTCTTTTTTTTTTCCAGTTTTTACAAAAAACAATTCAGTTTTTACAAAAAAATAATTTTTTTTCCAGTTTTTTAAATGCATTTATTTTTGTAAAAACTGAAAAAAATATTGCAAAAATAGAAAAAAAATGTTTTTAATAAAATATTTTCGTTTTTTAAATGCTGAAAAAAATATTTTCATTTTTTTTTTCATTTTTTTTTTTTTAAAACGAAAATATTTTTTCTTTAAAAAGAAATTGAAAAACGGAAATAAAATGAAATGCTTTAAAAAAACTGAAACAATGAAAAAAAAAATTCAAATATTTTTTTTCAGCTTTTAAAAACGAATATTTTATTAAAAACGTTTTTTCTGTTTTTACAATTTTTTTTCTGTTTTTACAATAAAAAAAGGTTTAAAAAAACTAAAAAAAAATATTTTTTTTTTGTTTGTGTAAAAACTGAAAAAAAGAAAAGAAGACTTTACTAAATTAGTGGACTATTGGCGCATTAGTTTTAAAAAAACGAAAATATTTTGCAATTTTTTTTTTATGTTTTACAAAAAGAAAAATAATTATTTTAATTTAGCATTGACCTAACGGTCAAAGGGCATAAGTGAACCAACAAAGTGAATGAAGGGGTATTTTTAGCCCAATAGGTGGATGGAGGATATTTTTAAACCTTTTCCAATAGTTTAAGGGCATTTTGAACCCTTTTCCGTAAATTTAAATATGAAAAAACTGCACTAAAAATTATTATGTTAAGTTTCAATTATTTTTATGTCAAAAGGATAAAAATATTTTAAAATATTAATTAAAATTTATATAATTTAAATCTCGAAAAACAGAATGAAAGCATAGATGGAGTAGATATCTCGGGGAGTATCGTCAAACTTAAATTGGGGGGCTATTTTGATGGAGTAGATATACCTCAGTTGTCACTATTGGCCCAGAAAAAGAGAAATAATTGTCACTATTGGACTTCACATAACTTAATAACTGTCACGTGCTCTTCTGCTCAAATATTACGCATGGGTTAGTACTCCCAATTTCTAATAGTTCGTACTCCGACCACAATGTCAACATGACGAGCAAGTTATGTTTCCAACCCACGTTTCCTCCATGACCATTCAATTTGCTTTTTTCCTTTTATGGCAGGTAATGTTTGAATTAATTTGTATATATCTTCACTAATTCATCAAATATACTTTTATAATTCACAAGCACAAGTATTGGATAAATTTGTCATAGCTATGATTCACTACAATATTACAGTTATATTTACGTTTATTGTAAAACACTGCTAAAAAAATGGGTGATTTCGTCCGGGATAATCGATCGATAGCGGTTGGAATTTGAGGAAAAACGATCGCTTTTCGAGCTCTTTTAATTAGTCAGAAAAATAATGATCGCTAAGGTTTTGCGATCGAAATCGATCGCAATTTTCCGATCAAAAACGGTCACAATATTCAATGCATTGACTGACAATCAAACTAAATATACCGACTGTCACACCTCATTTTTTGCCACAACCCTATAACATAGTTGAGTTAGAAGAGTTTTTCCAATTAAAGTGATATTTTGAAAAGGGATTATTTATTATTTAGAGTCGTCACTTGGAATTGAGTGGTATTCCAAGTCACCTTTTATTGGATCCCTTATCAAAAGGAAGATTTGGCTCCTAATTCATGGTCTACGAAACAGAAGATTGAGTAAGGAATTTTGTTGACCGAAGGGAAGGTGTAAGGCACCCCTCGAGTCCCGTGATTTTAGCACGGTCGCTTTATTGACTAATGTAAGGCTTGAGTCAATTTTTAACTATTGTATTTTATTGATTATGGCTTATTTATTACCGCTTAATTTATTATATTTTATTAATTATGTTCACCAAAATGCAGAACGCACACACGATACATATTTGAAATTAAATGTTAAATCAAGGTACGGAATATACACGGGGTTATAACATAATTATTTTAGATCTAAATGCATCGAGATGCAGAATGCACACATAATCCCTTTTATTATTTAAGCATATCAATCCAAGATTCGCGTATGAACACATGAGCTAATATTTAAAGTGCGTCTAAAGCTTTTTCTACGAATATTCATTTTTTTACGGAAAAGGGTTCAAAATGCCCCTAAACTATTGGAAAAGGTTTAAAAATACTCTCCATCCACCTATTGGGCTAAAAATACCCTCCATCCACTTTTTTGGTTCACTTATGCCCTTTGACCGTTAGGTCAATGCTAAATTAAAATAATTATTTTTCTTTTTGTAAAACATAAAAAAAAATTGCAAAATATTTTCGTTTTTTTAAAAATAATGCGCCAATAGTCCACTAATTTAGTAAAGTCTTCTTTTCTTTTTTTCAGTTTTTACACAAACAAAAAAATATATATATTTTTTCAGTTTTTTTAAACCATTTTTTATTGTAAAAACTGAATTTTTTTTTTGTAAAAACAGAAAAAAAATGTTTTTAATAAAATATTTTCGATTTTAAAAGCTGAAAAAAATATTTGAATTTTTTTTTCATTGTTTCAGTTTTTCTAAAGCATTTCATTTTTTTTTTTCAATTTTTTTAAGGAAAAAATATTTTCGTTTTTAAAAAAAAAACTGAAAAAAAAATTCAAAAATGAAAATAATTTTTTCAGCTTTTAAAAAACGAAAATAGTTTATTAAAAACATTTGTTTTCTGTTTTTACAATATTTTTTTCAGTTTTTACAAAAAAAAATGCATTAAAAAAACTGGAAAAAAGAATATTTTTTTGTAAAAACTGAATTGTTTTTTGTAAAAATTGAAAAAAAAAAAGAAGAAGAAGAAGACTTTACTAAATTATTTGACTATTGGTGCATTAGTTCAAAAAATCAGAAATATTTTGCAAAATATTTCTTTTAGGTTTTACAAAAAGAATAATAATTATTTTTTAATTTAGCGTTGACCTAACGGTCAAAGGGCATAAGTGAACCAAAAACGTGGATGGAGGGGCATTTTTAGCCCAATAAGTGGATGGAGGGTATTTTTAAACCTTTTCCAATAGTTTGAGGGTATTTTGTACCCTTTTCTGTTAAATTAAATTTAACTACTGAGTTAATCTAATCTAAGCTTTAAAGATGAATTAAGCTAATTTTCGAGAAACGAAAAGTGTCACATAAAGCAGATATGAGGGAATAATATTTCGATACAACAGCAACTTACATAATCAATATCCTTTAAACCAACTAATTCCAAATGATCCTACATTTTTCTTAAACTGGTCTTCCCCATGTCCAAAATACTGTATTAAAGCTAATTGTCAGAGCGCGCTACGTGCTATTTATACATTATATTTTTTTACAATTTTAAATTTAAAAAAATTTTATTTTTAGATCTTTTATGTGTAAAAGATAAATCTCTTATAGTGTAAAAAATAAATCTCACATGCGTAAAAAGAAAAAGCATAATCATAAAACTAAAAACAAATTTATAAAGAATCAAAAAATCAATAGACCCGCACACTACCTTCATAAAATCTATGCCATTGTCTACACCATGAGAAGTGAAAATTTTCTCTATTTCACTTAAAATATGATATATTAATAGATTATGTATATACGTGTAGCAACTTTGACTAAACATTTTTGATGTAGAAACAAAATGGGCGGCTGCCCGAGGTCCAAACTAAGATGTATCAGTGGCGGCCCGACAACTTTTATGGCTTAAAAAGTTAAATTTTACGGGGCTTAACTTTTTTTAAAAAAAATAATATTATTTTTTTATTTAAAATTTATTTTAGACGCAAAGTATTAATAATTTCTTTATAATCAATTTCTCTTAATAAGTCTTTCTCAACTGATAATATAGCTAATACACTTAACCTATCATAAGACATTGTTGATTTTATGTATGATTTTATCAGTATTAATTTTGAAAAACTTCTTTCTGTTGAAGCAATGGTAACATGACTTATTAACATTATTCTATAAGCAATATAGACATTTGGAAAAGAATCAAATCTTCTTATTTGATTAAACATATCAAATAAATTATTATATTGTACTATTTTTCTTAACACTTTTAATTCATAAAATAAATCTAAACCATCAATATCAGATTGATTATTATGCTTTAAGGAACATTCAAGATTAAGGCAATATTTTTTAAAATTTCCATCATCTAGTGATCTCGGGTTTTTATTGCTAAATAGTGAACCAAAAATATTTTCATATGCCTCGAATTGTTCAAACCCATTATGAAGTGAAAAATAACCTTGTCTACTATGTATAGAAGTAATCAACTCTAAAAGATTTTTCGAGAGATTTGAGATTTCATTTTCAACATTCTCATCAAATAGTTCTTCCTATATATCACACGTTTCTTAGAAATTCGGATTCGATATTCATTTCAAATGCAATTTCCTTGGCAAAAATCATAACAATTGTAAATCCTTCTTTTCTATGTTTGTTAAAATAAGAAATCAAATATTCTTACTTCACATAACTTTTTTTTAAAACTTATATATAGACTATTAGGTATAATAAAAAATAAGTTTCTTTAAATATTGGGCCTAAAATAGTTATTTTACTTGTTTTAGGAAAGGGCCGCCCCGGGCTGGGACAAGCTAATAGCTCCGAGTCTAAAGTTGAACTTTTATCAAGCCTACATTCATATTCATAATTTCAATTTTAGACCTACAGCCTACAGCTACATACTTAAAGTTGAATCTATAACTTTGTAAATTTCAGCTATTGGGTCCAAAAAGGTGTATTTGTGTGTCACGTACTTGTTCCAACAACCACCTCTTAAATAATCCAACAACATGGGCGTAATTTCCATAAATTTAAAGGGTAATTCCCCTATATGGATTTCTATAATATGCACCATGTACTTGGGTCAAAAGGTGTTTGGTGCACGAACGGAGAGAGAAAGAATCCGAAGAAACTCTCTCTGTCTCCCTCTCTCTCTCTCGTGTGCGTATAGAGTTTCCCACTTTCTTATGCAGAATTTCATGGATTTTGATTATCATTCTTTTGTGAATGTATGCAGGTAGCAGGAAAAGATGGCGTCAGATGGGAAAGTTCATGGATTTGAGGAGGTTGCCAAACACAACAAGACCAAAGATTGCTGGCTTATTATCAGCGGAAAGGTTTCATCTTTTCTCTTCTCTTCTTTCTATCAATTTTTATTTTAGTCATCGATGATCTTGCTTTTACCGGTTATGGCTTCCTGGTAATCTGGTCTTTGCATCTGTTTGCTTCTTTTTAAAAAGTTTTCTGGTTATAGACCTGAGTGGTAGTAGGTGTCGTGGGATTGATAGATATTGGTGATAGCTTCGATCTAATTACCTCTTCTTACAGTTCCTATTGAATTGTTTCTTTGCAACTTCAGCATTTATCTTTCTAATTGACCCTTTTAAGTTCAGATTTGGCCAATGACCTCTCTATTTTCTAACATATTCTCCTTTATGCCTATTGGTTTTCAGTCCAACTTTTAAACTAAAAGACTTTTCCTACTGAAGAAAGAGTTTTGTGGTCTGTAAACAGTAACGATCTTTTCTGCATGTTAATGAAGGTAGCTAATGTTGAAATGAACTTTTGAGGTTTCGGTCTTTTAAATTTTAATCCAGAAAAGCCAGCTGATTTATTTTTAATTTTCCCCCCTTTTCCTCTGGATCTAAGCTCAGCAGTGGATTGGTTTTTGCTGATTAATTTTGCCACGTTAAAGAAGAGACTAGTATCCAAAAGTTTTGATAGTCAGCTTATTTTATCATCTAATATTCTGTGGCACAGATGTTAGAACAAGCAAATAACACTAGCAATCTAGCATGTATCCATGAAGAAGTTATATCCTGAAAAAATTGAAACACTTAGTGTGGGATACCACTTCTAACCTAATTTCAATCTTAAATTTAAGTATCCATTATGTGTGTATATACCCCCTAGAGCTCGGAGACCTGTTTCCTGTTAGAGATTGTTGGTTTGGACCTTCTGGTGCGAATAGTATTCCCTTTTCTTCAGTTGATGTTTGCTTTCTTTTTTTCCTCAGGTTGACTTGTTTTCCATTAAGTGTTGAATGCTTTGCATATTAATGATATCAACGTCAAGTCTTTCTAATTCTCCCTCTTGAAGGGAATATCTAAACATATGAATCATGTTTTAGCCACGCATCTCTTCTGTTTTAATGTCTCTCAATTCCGGTGTCCTGAAAGAGGTAAAACTTTGTTGAAATACACTTAAGGCAAAAATCAAAAATGTGTATATGGTAATGAAGGCGAAGAAGTATATTTCATTATCTGAAATAGTGAAATACCTTTAGCTTTCTGTTATTATTGTTAGTGACTAGTCATCAACAGCTGTCCAATAAGTTGCTCAAATCTGGGGACTATTTTAAGATTCCATAATGAACTATTTTCCTTAAGCTTCCTTCTTTTGCTTAGTTCATCTGTTACCTTCAGTATCTCTAGTTGTTATCATTACCCGTGTTATAAATGTCAGTGTAGACCAACTTATATCTCATCTTGATGCTTTTCCTTCAAGGGACCAACAGTTTTATGTTTTTCTTCCCTAAAATGAATATCAGTTTATGCCTGCGTATCAAATTGCTCTCAGGTGTATGATGTAACTCCATTCATGGATGATCATCCTGGTGGTGATGAAGTTTTGCTTTCAGCAACTGGTAATCCCTTTTTTTCTCACTTCAGTTTATTTGGGTCATAAGTGTCGTGTGGCATGAATACTGAATTTTGGTTTATAATTGAACAGGGAAAGATGCAACCAATGACTTTGAAGATGTTGGCCACAGTGATTCTGCTAGAGAGATGATGGATAAGTATTACATTGGAGATATCGACATGTCAACAGTTCCCCTAAAGCGTGCTTATGTTCCACCGAAACAAGTCCCATACAATCCGGACAAGACTCCAGAATTCATTATCAAAATTCTACAGTTCCTTGTACCCCTCTTGATCTTGGGCTTGGCCTTTGCAGTACGACACTACACCAAGGACAAGTAATTCTTTTGGATTCCAGTCTGCATCAGTCCACTCATTCTTGATTTATGTAGTTGTTGAACGAAGACTTTGTTTATCTTGTTTTAGTTCATTATCGAGCTGCAACGACTGAATGTGATCATCAATTTTGTACTGTCCTTTGCAACTGCTTTGTCTGATGCCTATTGGAAACACTAGATTTGATGTTGGAATTTGGCTTGTGTTTTTTGATATTTGAGATTATCTCGTTTCCATTTTTAGATTTCTGTGTGTTCTTCTACTCTATACTGGTTAATTAGTTGTAACCAGCCTACTGAATTTTGGGGTAAAATTTTTGTTTTTGCTCGCGCCCTTGGAGATGGCAAGCTTTACCTGCCCGCTTTTTGCCAATTTTAGCGATTGTGCTTACAGACACAGATTTTTTTCTCTTACTTAAAATTTCAGATGCTTTGTTCTCTTGCTATATATACAACTCCTTATGCATTAAGCGGAAAAGACTTTTGGCTGTAATTTCAACTGTTACGAGACTGGCAAAAATAGAAGTAGTGACTAGTGAATGAAGTGAGAGGAGAACCATGAGATCTCCGGTTTAAATTTTAGCACGACAAAGTGTATTAAGTAATTTCTTTTATCTGTCTAAGCCTTGGAGGGTAGAGTTATCAGATTATAATCGAGTTTAGTAAACTCTATCGCGTTAGCTCATACATTTTTTCTTTTGTTTTTATTCATTAGTGTATTAGAAAGATAATCAATATAAAGTAACGAATTGTAGGACATGATGTTACAGTATCCAATATTGACAAAAAGAAATGGGGTAAACAACCAACACAACATAAACCAGGTTTCAGAGCTTTTTCAATTAAGGGGAAGTATAGGTACCAATTTTAGCCTATGCTAGTTTAGCCTATTTTGTATATAATTTGAAACTTCTTTTCACCTATTAACTGGGTATTAAGACGATACGTGTTAAAATTAATGTGAGTGATATTTCATGTTTATCATCATACATTTAAACATTGTTGGGTGAATTAAAAATTAAAAATTAAAAATTAAGACTCCACTGTTGGGGGGTTTTAAAGCTTGAAAACTCATAATTCGGTTTTGTGCTTTATTAAGATTTTTAACAAAAAATGATGATTGGGATTTGTTGGGGTGTCTTTAATTTGTGGTTAAAATTTAAAGCTATTCGGTGAAGATTTGAGTTCTTAGGTGATGTTGAAATTTCTCGAAGACGAACGCAATTTTTGTATATAACAATCATGCAAATTTTATAATAATGTTGCATAACAGGTGCATGAACATTGTTTCATAAAAACCATCAGTTATGCAACTTTAAACTTAAAAATATGACTACGTAGAAACAATGTGTTATGTTGGATTGTACTTTTGTGCAAATCTCTCTAAAATATATTCATTGTCCTCGTAAGAGAGACCTAACAACCAGCGGCAGCTTGCACCATGGGCATCCTCATGTGATCTTCCTCCTCCTTAGAGAATAGATCTAAAGGAAGAGTTATTTAGACCTTGCTTTCCTTTGGATCCCAATCAAGCATGATTTGACCTTGATGCCAATTGCCAAGTGCTCTGTCTCTCAAGTCATGTATGTACAAGATGAAACCTCGCTCATTTTATGAAACTTTAAGGATGTTATTGGTTGACAGGGAAGCTTTAAGGATTTGGTTTTTGAACTTGGGGGAATATAATATAGGGTAGAACATGTTCGTTCTGGAGCCCATTGACCTGATCTTAAGTAATACTTGTGGAGCTAGTGAAAGGAAATGCAATATTACGCAGATTTAAGAGCTTTTGTGGCACGGTGATGTTTTTGAACAGCTGCCGCAATAGCCCAGGAGAGCTGAAATATTCTGCAGCTGCAATTTAGTTTTGGTATATCATAGGAAAGCATCGTTTAAGCAAAGTTTAGATATTTTAAGATATAGCTACTGCTTTGAAGATAAAGAAGCCAAATTTTCCAGTTCGTCAAAGTCGCAAATCAACCACAATGCAGCTGAAATCCATGCTTTTCTTTCACAATTCCATCCCTTTGTTCAGGGAGAACACTCCTTGCAACCAAACCCCCTTTTCCTGGGGAAGCTGGCAATAGGAGATTCATACAAATACTTCAACTAAAGGCCACCTTAGGCGCATTAACAATAGAACCAAATTAAAATTTTTAATACCAAGCACGCTACGCAAGTTCAACGATTTGCAGCCTGCGTGTAGGATATAGTCGTATAAGTTATTTCCTAAGTGCAGATTCTTTTGACATTTGCCTGTTTTTTAGCCAAAAGAATGCAGCGCCAGTACTTGACCATAAACTGTCTTCAGGTAGAGCAGTTCTTCATGTGTACCAGAGATGCCTGCAGATTTCAATAGCATCATCCCGCGTAATCATTTCCGAGAAAGCAACAAGAATAAATTAGTGTAATATCCGACAAAGCACCATAACAAAGGTGTCTATATCTTCTCATGGAGAGTGACCACCAAGTCATGAGCATCATCTAAAAGCTTCCATACATCCAGTTGACCAGCCATGCTCTGACACTCCCTTAAAATTTCATCCATGCTACTATACTTCTCTATGATCTGTTTCCTCCGTTGCAATACAGATGCTGCAATTGCATAAAGCAAAAGATCATCTGTTGGCGGGGCACGCAGCCTAATCCTACTCCAGGCAGACTTCCCAATCCCGGCCCTAATAGCCGCTTGGTCTGCCCACATTACTTCCCATATGCAAAGTGTTTGCTCAAAAGTTAATTCCCTCCTGAAAAGCACTACCACCATCCTGTACACAAAAAAACAATCCTCTGCTTGGAGCTTCTCCAGGTGTCGATAGAGATGCGAATCCTTGTGCTTGATGATCTTAGAGATAATGTTTAGCTGCCTCCTGATTCCAACCTCATCAAGCCTGAAGTTATGCCGAGCCTTCTTCATGAAACCAACAAAGCACCAAAAAGCTTCATGGTCCTCCGTCATTACAGTAATTATCGGTGAGAGCAAATCGCTCATCCCCTGACAATAGCCAATTTCAGGATCATATAGCGCATAGGCTTCAAGAATGGAGACTAACCGAGCAGCATGCAGGATCCTAGGGGGTTCTAGGTGTTCATAGTCCTTCAACCCAACAGCTTCTGCAAAACGGTGTGCCCTGCTCTCTGATACTACAGCTTGGGATGGGGAATATGCTATCCACTCTGCATTAGCACGAATTGCATCAAGCCGAATTATTCGTTGCCATGTACCAAAATCTTCTGCACTACAGGGCCTTGAAGAAACTTCTGTCTTCGAAGGAGAAGAGTCCTCCTTAGAAGTCACCTCAGCAACTTCAGCAGTATTCTCATCCATGCTTTCTGCGGAGGGGACAGTTTGACTAATATCAGGATCTGCAGAGGAATCCGAGTCTGATGACTCAGAGTCAGAGACATCATTTGGTTCCATCACTCGTTTGGAACTGGAAAATTCATCTGTACCACCGGGGTTGTCAGAATCCTCGATGTATGTGCTCCTGTCCTCACTAGAGAGAGATTCCCGGGCAGTAACAACATCCTCATAGTCAGGGGAATCCATCCCTTCAGTGATATTGCCTTCACCATCACTTCCCATTCCACCAGTTTCCTTCAGTTTAGAAGATCCATTGCGTTTCAGCAGTCGGCGACAATCTCTCCGAAGGCTCTCATATTCCTTCCTGCACTCGCAGATCGACTATAAGGAGTACGAATCATGCAGTTAAAAGGTAGTTGGAACAAATATTAACACACAGATAACTATGACCCGTCAACTGATTACACGCAGAACCCTCTACATTTTTACAAGATAAAAATAAAGGGTTTTCTTGCATCTCAGTCCTTTTTTCGGCTAGGGAGGATGAATCTGGTTATATTACCTTTTCTGATTTCTTATACAGTCTCTTTCTTCTTTGGAGCTGTTCAACTCATAGCTGCAGAGAGACATAAAGTAAGTCAATCCACTACTACCAAAGCACTCACTGTCGGAAAAAAAGAAGGAAAAAAACATTTGTGGTTGCAGGAACTCATTTTGACAAATAAAGAAACGTCACAAGGTTTGCATTGTCACCGAACTTGACAGAGCAAAGTAATTACACTGATGCAAAAGCCTGGAACTGGTCTAAAGCCCCATAAGGGTGAGGGATACATTAGACAATATGTGCTTTATCATAAAAAGGTACACATTTCTTCTCCATATGGGTATCTACACTGATTTAGACTTAAGACACGATTATTAAAGTAAATGTTGAAATTTACAATGTATATTTTTAATGAAAGTAGATCTAACAATAGATACAGGTTTTTTCAAGAATTTGAATTTTATCTTTTTTTTTGGTTAAAGATAGCATTCATATTCGGTTTAACCATCCGCTGTTCCGAACCAACTGGCCCGACTCATCCGGATTCGCAAAGTAGAAACTTCACTATGGGGGGTTTCTCCCTACCTACCATTGAGGACTACATTCCCAAGGCCCGAACCCCAGATATGGTAAAATTGTTATTTCAAATAAAAGTGGGCTAAGAAGTAGAGATAATTTTGACTTCTTAAAATACCTTTTTGATAATAGAATAGTGAAAAAGTTTTGGGAAGTGTAAGGAAAAAAGTATCCCTTCTGGGGATTATAGACAAAGATTTAGATCAACCCAAATATAAACTATGACACTTAGTTTGGACTAAATGATCAAGATGTTCCAAAAATTTCACAATTTACAGATTTATTTTGGCTAATAAGCACTTGTTAGGCAAAATCTCAGATTTGGGCCTAATTTTTTTTTTTTAAATAAAATGAATTTGGGCAAAAAAATCAAGTGTCTTTACAATTCACTTTCCCAATCTGTCGAATCAAACTACTAAGTTCCCGCTTCAGGTTACTTTGTTATTTAAAAACTAAATTTGAAAAATAACGTGCAACAAAAAAACACATGTGATGTTTTGATACAAAATTTCTCCACATTATATACAGTTTTAAGAAGTACTATTCCTACGAGTACTATTCAGGAAATATTAATGTGGAACTATCGCGCTCCCAAATGGGACTAAAAATCTCTAGAAACATTTCCCATCATCACTTCAAACAGTTAAAAAACAATAAAACATTTATAAGGGATTTGTCCATTCTAAGTGTAGTTCTACATGGTAAGGGTAATAGGATCCAGAACCTAAATTGTCACCAAGAAATGAAGTACTGCTAGAGCAGAGAATAATTTTGAAACAATCTTCTACAGAAAAAATTCGTAACATAATAGACAGAGGCAGTGAATCTAACATGCATAACTAGGGGTCCAGCAAGAGGATGTGTTTAAAGATAGACAGAGTATGAGAGAGTACTGGTCCCAAGCATCATCACATTAGAAGCAGGTACTACATCTGAATGAAGCACATGGGGGTAGTTATTAAACATATAATTAAGGCGAAGTGTAAAGAGATGATTTTATCAGTCAGTAAGAAGTAAATATTCAGATGATAAATTAATATTGATCTAGATAATAGAACTACAGTGCCATCTCTAGCGGAAATTAAAGCAACTACGATCGGCTAAACAAAGGAAAAGAGGAGACAAAAAAACAAGCGCATCATCAAACTTAACAAGGTAATTATTACATGAGAAAGAAATACTTACACCCCAAGCAGAAATGGCCAAACCTCTGCCCTGATACTTGGATCAACACCCTACATGAAAGGGCCAACAGATTAGTCAACATACTCTTGTTTGGAAAGCAAGGAAGGGAAAGGGTGATGGTAAAACTTTTCATTGCCTTGTTTAGTGGTGAAAAGTTTTTAGGCACATAAAAGATCATGTTCCTGTTGGAAGAGAGAAGTCTGAAAATTTTGAAAGGAAGTTGGGTAATTCACAACTTTCTTTCACACGTTCTTTTTGGATACCAAGCAAGACAGAATGATCTTTCTCCATCTCCTACTATCCCTTAATCAACCAAAAGAAGTGAGATAATCTTTTCATCCCTTTTTGAGAGGAGAAAAGTCTAGAGTAAAAATTAAAGAAAGTTGGGGAATCTATACTTCTTCTCATGGTCTTTTTGGATTCAAACAAGAAAAAATGGGTTTCCTCAACTCAGTCTTAAGTACTCCCTTAACCAAGCAAGGGAAATCCAATCATTCTCTAATAGTTCCTCTTTTAGGCCATCCTTTCTACTCCTAACTTCTCAAACAAACCTTTTAATGTTTGATTGCTTTGATAATCTTTGTGTACTGAGATAAGAAAGATGCAAAAGAATTCAAGGTGGGCAGAAAACTCACTCCGCTTCGGACTTTCTTTAGAAATTTAACTCCACCATCACGAAGTTTTCCTTCTGGTGTGAAAAAGCCTCGCCACTGTTGGGGTGCAAGAGCACGTTTTCTTTTTCTACGAGACCATGGTGATTTGAGATGACCTCTGAAATGAATGATAAGCATGAGTAAGCATTTTGGTAAACAAGAATCGCACGTCAAGGTAACACTATATCTTTGTTTTTGTTATGTGTCAGGGTGACAACATCAGAAGCTCAAATTAGATCCATCTGTCGAGACTTATATTCAGCATGGTTAGCAATTTCACAATATCACTTCAAAACTCAATCTAGAAAACAAGGGTTTTGCAAAGGTTAACCACTATAGCAAGAAACAACTGGCAGGACCACAAGTCCACAACCACAAAACAATGAGCTGAAGGTAATGAACTTATAACAACTTGAAAGAAGGAAGGAGTTGCACGATATTTAGTGTTCAACCAGAAAGTACTACATATTACTACTGCTAAATAAAGATAACATAATCTATCCGTGAGACTATCTTTGATAGGTGAGGTTTAGCAGCAGGAATAGGGACTTATTAATGATTCACTCTTCAAATCAGAATATCCAAACACAAAGCACTCCTAATTGCCTCCAAATAACATTTCATTAAGAAACGATGTGGAATCTAGGGTGAGACTGCAATGGAAGAGAAGTCATACTATTTTGCTACTTTAAAGGGTTCTCAATCTTTACAGGGCTGTGGCATCTTCATGCTAAATCAGCACAATATGGTAAACATTGAGCAACACAAATTAACTAAGAAAAACTCCGCAGCCTTTCATTATAAGAAAAAACATACGGCGAAAGATTAGAACCACTGCTAAACATTAAATCCCACTGTTAATGAGCCAACATACGGCGAAAGATTAGAACCACTGCTAAACATTAAATCCCACTGTTAATGAGCCTACCCAATCCAAACAATATCCAAATTTCACAGAAAGTAACTACATCAGAAATTCCCCTTCAACTAGTGCAATTTCACCCCAACCCACACCCAAAATCTCGAAATAAACATATAACATCCCTAGCCTGGGAAAGATGGAAGACAGGAAGAGGGTTAAATATCATATCAGCTTCCATTTCATTTGTACACTTATTTATCCTCATAAACACATAAATTCTGTGAAACTTCAAACATGGAAACCTACTTGTGTCACTGGGATAAAAGAGGAGGAGAAATTAGCAAGAGGTCAACAAAATTGTAACTTCCATAACGCGTAAGCATCCAATAAACAAATTTTATGTGTAATATATATATAAGAAATTACTATGACTTGTTCAAAGCTTATAGCTTTAAGAATAAATCCAGTTCATTGACAACAAAAACTCCAATCATAAAAATCAAATCTAGACTCAATTAGAGCAGCAAAACGAATAATCTAAGGACCCTCCAGACATAGCAGGACTGAGATTGAGCAATGATCTGAAGGATTCAACTTTCGCACTGGGGCACATCCTAGCCAAAAGAAGAGGACTTCAGATCGAGATCTGAAAAACAGGTATGCTTATATAAAATGGCAGATGAATGATCAAATGGAACAGTTATAGAAACTGAGAAGAAGCAGATCGAAGCAGTTTTAGGATAGGAGAGAGACTCACCGATTAGAGGAAGAAGAAGAAGCTGGTGAGGATGCAACAACGAATAGGACTGATCTCAAATGAATCCACGACGATGACGATGACGATGACGATGACGGTGATGATGAAGACGGTGAAGAGGAATTTGAAGACGACGAAGTCTGACTTCGTCTGAGAGCTCTCATCTACTTCTACAACTGACTCACTGTTTTAACTGTGAAAAAAAAGAGAGAAGAAGATCTACTCTACAGATTTCTAGGGTTTCAAATTGAGTTCCGGATGTGTAAATAACACTCTACCTTTTTTTCTCTTTTTGGTTACAATATGTTTTGAAATTTGTGCGTTTTTACCTAGTAGAGTAGAAAACGGCGGCGGCCAAGGCGAGTCCGGCCAAGGCCGTGACCGCAAAAGCTATACCGGCATTGGAAGGTTGACGGTCCATCCAGAAACCACCACCGTTGCCTCCGCCGCCAACGCCGCCGATGAATACTCCACCGAGCTTACTGATTTTGGTGACGATTGATTCAACAGCATTAGTCGGAGCCCCGGACACGGAGGTGAAGAAGAAGAAAACGAGCATGGAGATTGATATGAATCTGGAATCACGAATCTACCCCTGAGCTGCTGTACCGTGCCGATTAGATTTTCCACCATAACCAACTCAACCTTCTTTTCCCTTCCCCTTTTAATTGTTTTTTCTTTTTTGGGGGTTTGGATTTTTTCTTATTCTCTTTTTTTTTTTTTCTCACTTTGGTTTTGCTCTTCTCATCAGTCTCTTTCTTCGTCTCTCTTAAGTGTGCTCTCTTTGATATCACTGTGTGAGATAGAGAGAGGTGGTCTAATATCCTAGTGGGTTTTTCTACATGTGGGGATTGTTTATTTCTCTTTTTTATAGTGGGGCTAGAGAGAGAAAGCACTGCACAGAGGACTGCCTCGGCCCCCTTCTCTCTTCCAGCCTTTTGCTTTTTTGTTACCGTGGGGATTTCTTTTGGGCTTTTTATTAATTTGCGAAGGGTTAAATATAGCTAAATAATGTACCTTATTTATTATAAATTAAAATATTTTTAAATTTATTATTATTTATATTTATTTTTTATATTTTATAATAATGTACAAATATATACAATTGATCCGTCAACTTTTTCCTAAACCATTTCACTTCTCCCTCGACTCTCTCCCCTTTTTCCCTCTCTTTTCGCCTTCGTCAAGGTCGCCGTCCAGCCGGTCGTCTTCCTCCGGCGGAGCTCTACCGGAACCCAACCCAATAGATACCTCTCTCTATCTCTCTTTCCTTCTCTAATCTCCACCGTCAGATCTAGTCGCCCCTCTCTCGCTCTCTTTCCTTCTCTCATCTCTATCGTCAGATCCATATCTGAAAATCACAAAGTCATGATGGGTCTGTTATCGGCGGCGAAAACAATGGATGAGGAAGATCGAAGGCGTCACCAGATCTGGATCGGATATGCCGAAATCAATGGCTTATTCTCCTTCTTTGAATCTCACATATGAGTATATTCATCTGACCGAATTTTGGTAGATATAATTTGATATTGTATTCTTAGATCTGATCGAAATTTTGTTCGTCTTTATTTTCAGTTTTAATATGATGTATACAGTGTTTTGCTTGGCCGGAAGATGGCATCTCCGGCGAACTTTCTTCTCTTCTTTGCTATTAAGTCACATACAATGATGCAAATACATTGTATTCTGTACAAGTATACTCAAATTTAAGTGTATTCTATAATTCTCAATGCAAATACAGTTTATTTTTTTATATTTTTGCCTGTATTTATGTATTATGAAGGTTATTTTTTGTGGTAGATCCCGAATTTTTTTGAATTTTTGTTGTTTAATACAATCGAATTTTAAAAAAAGTGAATTGAATACAGTGCTAAAGCAGTTACAAATGAATACAGTGAATTGAATACAATTGAATATCATTGTTTTGTGATTTTTTGTTGTTTGAATACAGTCGTATTGATTACAATTGCCACGCCCCAAAATCGAGGGACGCGATCGGCACTCAACCGGGTGACCCCAGTCAAGCGAACCTGATTTGCCTTTCCTATCCTGCGTGTTACCTCGTGATTTCAATACACATTATTCAAGTAAAATAGCCATTTATAGCTTAAGCATGAACTTTCAACTTGAATTCACTTCTACTTTTTATCATTACTAACACATGATACCAAATACTTACAAAATACATACCACATTAACAACGTGGACCACGATTCCAAACCGTACGCTTACTACCCAAAATACATATATACTTTCCCCACATTGTGTCTATGAAGCCTCTACAAGTACAAAAGATTTATATACTACTTGCCGGCAATAAGGCCCCGACTATACCTTACAATACATAATATACTCAAAAGGAGATGGCATGAACTACACATGGCCCCGAGAGGAATTGGGGTTCACCAGTACAACTGAGAAAGGATGAGGAGAAAGCACCACTAACGGCGAGCTGAACAACCTGCTAAGGACCCACCTACATCCATATAAAAAGATGTATCACCCCCGGCAAAAGGGACGTTAGTACTGTGGAATAGTACTAGTATGTATGAACAAACTTTATCACAAGTACAATCAAACAATACACAATTAAGAGACAGTAAGAGAACCAATCAATCAATGCACGTGGAAAGAAACAACCAAAATCAACAAGTTTCACAATCTCTCTTTTTTCTCTTTCAACATCATCATATTCAAGAATTTCCCGGATTTTTCATTTTGATAGTGATAATGATCACATTCCATCCTTATTACCTCGTCCACCCGTATTACCTCACATCATAGATTTTCATTTCAATAGTGATAATGATCACATTCCATCCTTATTACCTCGGCCTCCCTTATTACCTCGGCCACCCTTATTACCTCATCCACCCTTATTACCTCACATCTCATTATCATTATTAGTTCGTGTTGCGGCGCGCAACCCGATCCCACCCGACAATCATATTTCGTAACAACAACCACAAACAATCAAATCACAAGAATTCATCCTTTCAAGGAACAGAAGTTCCTATCAACAATTCTCTATTTGAGCTCAATGCACAATGACTCTCACCAAGCAGTAATTCATGTACACAGTGTTACCATAATCGTTCAACCCATTTACATCATTTCACAATACCCTTTTTCCATTACTTTTCACGCACGACTTTTGGCCATTATATACATTCCCACACTTGGGCGCATCAACAATCTTTCATTCATTAACACATACTTTCATACCGACACTCTCAAGCATTTACGAGATTTGCACATAATGAGACAAGCACATTAATACACCTTTCACAACCTAATATAGCACGGTAATATGACAATCAACTAGGACAAATCAAAGAGTAGAATATTGAGTCTCAACATATTTGAACAATCAATTCACATATTATCAACAAGGTATACATGTCATATGCTCGGACCCAACAAGGGGATTCTACAAAGGTTAAAGTTAGCCATACATACATGGGGTCGAAATCCCTTTCTAACTTTAACTCTCAAATCACCGGACCGACTAGCACCTTCAATCTAATTCACAATGCGGCACATTTAAACTTAGTATTAGGAATCATGAACATGTCTTGAACTCATTGGAGCTTTCTATCAAACCCTAGGTGTTCCTTTAGATTAAATAACCCCTTTTTAGTGAAAGGTTACTCCAACCTATTTTTTTTTACTAGATTATGATAAATTGGGTACATGCATGCAAGATTGTTAACCCTATCTTTATGAACTATCCTACCCATGTTTTATTTTAACAAAAATTTGGAAATTAGGGTTAATGAGGTAGAAGCTTACCCCTTAGAGTGAAGAAATTTGTGTCCTACTTGATTAGTTCCAAGCTTGAGTGATGAAAGAAGATCAATTTGATGAAGTTGAGACTTTCTCTCTCTAGAACCCACTCTTTCCTCTCTCTAATAAATCAGAAAATAGTTAAAAATTGAAGGGGAGGGGTGTTTTAATGAACTGGGGTCGGGTTTTAAAAAAATTAGAAAAATAGGGCCCGACACAAGAATGCGGTCAGGAATACGATCACATTCCTGACATGCGGTCCGCAGAATCGACCGCATAATGGCCCTCGAGATGGGCCAAAATTCAAAACACACTTCCCAAGTATGCGACCATTGTGCGGTCTTCATACATGTTATGCGATCGCATAATGCGTCGCATAACTTCCCTCCCAAAATAAAAGGCAACAATGCGACATATATGCGGTCCGCAGAACTGAAATGCGATCGCACATTGGACCGCATAGTTGACCTCAAATGGGGCGGTGATCTGCCCGTGTATGCGATCATTATGCGGTCCACATACACGTTATGCGATCGCATAGTGCGTCGCATTACACCTACTTTCTGGAAAATTTTATTCTTTAAGTATCGGGGTACTTTTTACTCAATTTAGGTCCGTTTTAAAATTTTCGACGATAAAAATAACTCGGGGACTCATTCGGGCACTATTTTAAAATGTGAAAATTTTACGGGTCTTTACAACAATATAAAATAGTTAAGAATGAATATAGCCGAATTGAATAATCACTCTAATCGTTATTTAACCAAGCCAATATAAAATCAATGATGTACTATTTTATACTAAATTTCTATGAAATAACTAATTATCAAGTGACAAGAACTATTGTGATGTATTCAGTAGAGACAAATATTCCAGGGTTATGGTCTATTCACCACTCATATTGCATTCTAATTAACTTTTCCTTTCATATAGTTCACTCATGGTTGCTAATTAATCGATAAATACTCTCATAGCCTTCTCCCGAAGCACTCCTCACCTATTCTCAATAGATTAA
>ML396665.1:32450-56504 GCA_005239525.1 Nicotiana knightiana | reverse complement strand
TTCCTTCTGTTTTTCTTTTTCTTTTGTTCGTTCTCTCTCTTTTTTCTTTTTAAAAACCTTTTTGTTTTGTCTATTTATAGAATAAGGTGGATGAAGTGGTTGGTCAAATGTGATATTGTATGAGAGTAGGAGTGTGGAATTTTTAGGCTAAAATTTGGAGTTAGTTAGCTAATTTAAAAAAAAATCAGATTTTTTTAGATAAAGTTTGTTATCAACAAACTTTATCCTAACTTTAGCTTCAAAGATTTATTTTTAATAAAAAAAATTCTTTTTTTCTTTTCTTTTCTTTTTTTTACTTTTTTTTTTGTTTTAGTTTTCTAAATCTTGCATAAAAGATGGTAACGTATATATATCTTTTATATATATATACACACACACACATACCATCCTGCTTTTAGACTTAAAGTAAACTATAAAAATAAGAAAACTCAATATTTACACTATAATTTAAATCATACAAAGAAAATATAATAGTTTACTTATTAAATTCTAATTAAAAGATACTCCATATATATACACTTTAAGAATGTGAGTATTATTATTATTTATTTATTTACTTTAATTAAATAAAATCTACTAAGTGTAAGATAAAAGTTTAAAACATCAATATTAGGCCTAAAAGGAATATTTCTACTAAAATAATATAACATTTGAATGTGGTCAAAAATTAGTTGTTCACATAGGTATTCCTATATAAGGATGCAGAATCTCACTTGAAAGGACAAGTTCCAAGTACTATCAAAATATGTTTACATTCTCTTGCTTCTTTTATGAAACCTATTATTCTTTCTTTTCAGCTAATTCATATTACCATTTTTATTTCCTTTCAAGAGAATTATTGATGAAGTAAGGAATTATTTGGTTATTAGTAGCCCGATTCTTCCAAATATAGGCTTTGACTAAGAATCCTATTTTTTGGTTAAACAGGAATCACGTCACATTATGGCAGGGTAACGTTTTACAATTTAATGAATCTTTCACTTATTTAATGGGTTGGTTAAGGGATTATTTATGGTTAAACTCTTCATAACTTATCAACATCCTTTTGGTATAAATAGTTTATCGGTTTGAGCATGGATATTTTTATTTGGACATCTTATTTGGGCTACTGATTTATGTTCTTAATTTCTTGGCGTGGATATTAGAAGGAAATAATTGAAACTTTAGCATGGGTATGTTGGATATGTTGGATTAGCTCACTTTTACGTAGGTTATATATTTACTTTGACTTCACGTACACGTAGTGGTTCACTCGATTCTCTATTCCTAGAAGAGGATCTAGGGGTCAAAGAAGCCTTAGGTTTAAAAGAGGAAGGTGTAGAGACATTGACATGAGAAGAAAAACCATGGTTAGACAACGAGTAGAAAGAGCAAGTTCATGGACAATAACAACCTTGCAAAGATCAGGTGTAGGAGAAGACATGATCGCCTAAAGAATTAATAAGGAGTAAATGCAGAAGAAAGAAGGAAGAGTAAAAAAGAGAATATTGTAGAAAGGGGATTTTGTGAAACCAAAGAAGTATGAGGTATTTATAAGAAGAAGTTACCATCATTGAAAGTAGGTTATTATGAAGTGTCATAATGAAACCGTCACTTCGTGACTGACGCAGCCGTACAAAAACCCTAAAAACGTTGAAAAGTCGCAAAACTAATCGTCAAGAGTCATGTGGCATATAGATGTGACATACGTCTCGTTGATTCTGGAGAAAACGCAATGATACTTGAAAAGCGGCGGCAAAGAATTACCGCCATAAATACTTACCACTTTCCGAATATTTAATTGAAGCATATTCAGAAACTGGGAGGGGGGGGGGGACTATCTCTATTGGTGGTAAAAAGATTGTACACGTGGAACCTTACTTTGATGACAAAGCATGATACGTGAAACAATAGTGGAGTGACAACTGGCATATTTCATTAATGAAATATATGAAGCACGGAAGACGCGGAGTAACCACCCACGAGACAATAAAGAACCAATGTCCGAGCCTAAATAGTTATTGAAGAAGCACGAGCGGAACGAATCAAGACTGGAAAGAAATTCATGAACCCACAATTAATAAGGAAAGAGAATCAGAATCGTTACCAAATTCTTATAGTTATGAATATGTCAGTTACAATTATCAACCATAACGGGCACTTAATACCATCAATGCTCATAATAAATTCGTCATAAATAGGAAGAAACGTTATATTTAGGTATTTCTATATAAGGATGCAGAATCTCACTTGAAAGGACAAGTTCCAAGTACTATCAAAATATACTTACATTCTCTTGCTTCTTTTGTGAAATCTATTATTCTTTCTTTTCAGCTAATTCATATTATCATTTTTATTTTCTTTCAAGCGAATTATTGGGGAATTAAGGAATTATTTGGTTATCAGTAGCCCGATTTTTCTAAATATAGGCTTTGACTAAGAATCCTATTTTTTTGTTAAATAGGAAGCACGTCACATTATGGCAGGGTAACGTTTCACAGTTTAATGAATCTTCTACTTATTTATGGGTTGGTTAAGGGATTATTTATGGTTAAACTCTTCATAACTTATCAATGTCCTTTTGGTATGAATAGTTTATCGGTTTGGACATGAATATTCTTATTGGGACATCTTATTTGGGCTACTGGATTTATGTTCTTAATTTTTTGGCGTGGATATTAGCATGAAATAATTGAAACTTTAGCATTGGTATGTTGGATATGTTGGATTAGCTCACTTTTATGTAGGTTATATATTCACTTATGGGATTTTCTTGATTGCCTCTACATAGAGCAAATTTGGTTAATATTTTTTGTGTATATCCACAATAGCCTTAGTTGAGGTAGTTAAATGAAGATTGTTGCCAACTTTTAAGGAGTTGTATATGTAATCTGTCTTAATTATTTGATTTATTTCGAGTTATCAAATTTGTAATAGTTTAGATTGTTTTCAATTGTTTTTACTTTTAAATGATATTAGTCAATTAATTTGAATCAACATTAAACTGATACAAAAGCAATTACACAATAGTAAAATGTGAATTTTCGTAGCAAATATTTTCATTGCTAATTTGCAAAAATTGTCTTGTATTAGGGGTATTAGAGTAATATTAAGTATTATAAATAAAAATTAAAAAACACAATACTAAAGAACACTTTCTCTTTTTGCTGGATACCTACGACCCTGTGAGCAAAGAAGAAATCAGAAAGCTACGCAGAAATGGAGAAATTGGTGCTGATGCGATCTTTGTATCGATCGATATGCCGCAGATCTACTGTCTTCGGCGCGGCCGCCGCCACAACCTCCGCCGTCAACCACCAGTCCCTCCGCCACCTCCATTTCTCATCCCAATCTTTCTCAGCTTCTCCTAGAAACCCTGTTACAGGTACGAAGCATCATCTGCTTATATTCGTAGCATTTTGTTTTATCGAATTTTGCTGTTCAGCTCAATTTTGGTTAATGAGTGTCCATTGTTTTATTTTGAAGAATGTGAAATTTGTGAGTCTGCTTTCAATCTGATATTTCAATTGGTAGGGTTTTTAATGTTAGTATCGTGGGGATTTCTTGTTAATTCGCATATATATAAAAAAAGATCCAAGTTTTAATTAATTGTTAATAGACATAGTTTTTGTTTATGAGACACATGAATGGTATTGGACAAGTGTGATTAGAGTACCTGTTTAAGAGACGAATTACTTAGTATTGGAATGAAATGGTCCCGAATAGAGCAGAATGGATTTTAGACGATTGATACAATCGAGTCCAACTAGTTTGGGATAGAGTCGAGAAAAATGAAAATAGGGTTGTTGATGCTCCATTTCAGTTTGATCCTTTTTATGTTTAATTCCACTTCCCTAATTTATCTAAGGTTTAGGTTTACACTACTTGTCAGTTTACGCATCGTTCACTTCTCTTTAGGTTTCTGCTTTATCATATCCAAATTGTGGAATCAGTAGGTTATTTGTTTCCATTGTGGATGCTGATTTGTGTCTATGTGATTTTAAAAGTAGGTGTAAAAAATCCCTGAGTGCCAGTAGATTCCTTAAGCTCAATAGAATTCTGAGCATAAGGCAACAACAAAAACTTTGGCTGGCACACTTGAATATGGGTTCCAATTACTATTGCTCAGTCTACCTGTGATAAGTTCGAGTCCTATAAATGTAAGAGTTCAGGCACCTGGTTCAATGTTGGAGTTGGATTCTAGATCCTTTTACGTATAATTCATGGTTACTACGACATATTTAGGATTGTTTGTGGGAAACAGGACCTTATACGATTTCTTCGTTGGAGAAGCTTCTTAATTGCGTTACTAGCGAAGTGCTTGTAGATTCCTACTTTTTTGTATCAATTTCATGATCTTGCATCAGTAATTGACATTACATGGATATTGTGAAACTCTAGAATGGAGGCATCCTTTCACAATGGCAATGGGAAGCATGCGTTCTTTCAGCGAGGATTTGTCTCACATGCCTGACATAAAAGATCCGGAGGTCAAACGTGCTTTTAAAGACTTAATGGCTGCAAGCTGGGACGAACTCCCAGATGCTGTCGTCTATGATGCCAAGAATGCAGTGTCCAAAAGCACTGATGACCAAACCGGCCAGGAAGCTTTGGCGAGCGTTTTCCGCGCCGCGGAGGCAGTTGAGGAGTTCACTGGGATTCTCACATCTCTGAAAATGGAAATTGATGATGCTATCGGTTTAAGTGGTGAGGTAAGATGAGTTTTATGATACCAATGATTTGATATGCAGTTTCTCAAGTTCTTGTGGTTTAAATACTCATATTGCTGGCAGGATGTGAAGCCTCTGTCAAAAGAAGTCTCTGATGCACTGCAAACAGTATTTCAACGCTACAACGCATACATGAGTGCCTTTGGGCCAGAGGAGGGATATTTGAGGAAGAAAGTTGAGATGGAACTAGGGACTAGGATGATACACTTGAAGATGCGATGCAGCGGCCTTGATTCTGAATGGGGAAAGGTACATTTAACTGGAGCAAGTGTGTAGCATGTATTTCGGCTTTTCTGTAGGTTACAACTTCCTACACAAGCAATATTTGCAACACAAGCTATGTTTCACTTAGGAGATAAGAAAGCTGTGGATACCAGCTGCAATTTGAATTGCCCTTCTAAAGTTGCACTCCAGTAGTGACTTTTTTTCCTATTTTCCAACAAAATTTTGATCAAACTCTTGGACATTTGACTAGATTTTCATGAAATCATCCATTATGCTTTTATATAAACGTTCATGTCTACAGTATTATCATCGATTAATTAGTACAAGAAACAATTACCAACTTTCTATTTTGATGGTGGAGTTTAATTTCTCTGAATAGATTTTCTAATGCTGCAAGTGATTTTGCAATTTATTTTTCGAAATGTTCCCTCGAGATTTTGTTGCATTTTCAAAATAACGTCTGAAATCACCTGACCAATGAACCATATACCATTATTTGTTTTCTCACTGCTCTTTCTCCCTTGCTAACTCCAGGTTACAGTACTTGGGACTTCTGGACTTGCTGGTTCTTATGTTGAGCATAGAGCATAGACCTTCAACAACAGCAGATATACCACCGTGTTTTTGTCGTCAATCACTTGAATGGTTGTTGTTTTAGATAATACAGGTTGCTTCAATATGGTCTGTTATGTTGCACTTGTTTCGCAAGTTTGATCATGTGATTGCTACAATAGGCAAATGATAATAATCCAAAAAACTTGTGCAAGGAAATGCTTTCTTGAATATTCAGAAAGTTCTAATCTTTGTTTCTTCAAGGTGTGTGCTTCAACATATATTTTCTGGCTGGTTGATGAACTAGCTTCTTGTTTTAAGTTGGTTTGCTTAATTTACTGTACGTGGCACAGAGCACTTTATGCCAGAAGTTCAGTTTTATCCCTCTGATGAAGAACTTCCATCTTTGACCATCTGTAATTTGGCCTTAAATGCCAAACTGGTAAAATAAGTGACAGTAAATGGACTACTTACGCCAAAGTTTGAAGCATGCAAAGCATAAGAAAGGTGTTCAATTCTCGAAAGAGTTTATGGCTATTATCAAGAACATAGCAAATACATGAAAAATGAAGTTCAGCATCCCTTTTGGGAAAATGTAAAATTCTTTAGAAATGAAGAGAAGATTGGTTTAGAATGCCAGCAACTAGTGTATCTTGATCATTCTTGCACTCTTTCGCCATGACCAAGAATCAGATGGGGATTTTGGCAAAGGAGGAAGTAACGACAGTTTACGGCATAGACCAAATGGCCATCCTTCACAGTGAGAGAATTCCTGAATAACAGGGCGCCTAGGAAAATCTTGAAACTCAATCCTGTTCAAGCTTGAAGAACGAGAAAGGTTTGTCTTAGCTGTGGCAAATGCCTCATAGCTTAAAGCACTCGAGCAGCGCGAAAAACGAGTACCAGCAGAGAGAAAATCTTCGTTTTCTTCCTTTATTTCATGTTCATCGTCCTCCTTTTGTTGCATTAGCTTTGTGGATATGAATAAATCTCCTGCTGTTGGCGAGAAACTCCAGTTGAACTTGTCACTTGAGATGGTTGTCTGTCTTCTGCATTTTGACTCCATGTATTTACTTATTACTATTGATACAAACACCTGTTGATAAAAACCAGCTTTCAGAAAACATGAACATATCATAAGATAAATGCATTGAACTAGGAAGAAAAACTTGAGTATAAATTAGTACTTCCTCTTCATCATCATAATCATCGATTGCATCGTCTGAGCTCTGAGTACTAGAATGTCTTTCCTTAAAAATGTGGCAATTGGCAAATGCATCCTTGACCTTGAGAGTTGAGGAGAAGAATTTGCATCTCTTGGAGTGATTTGGTGATTCTTGATTAGGAGAGAAGACCATGTTTGGAGAAGAGTTGAAAGTAAAATTCTTTGAGTGTTGTAGGTGAAAAGGTTTACTAAATACTTGTAATTTTCCTCTACTGTTTTTTCACTTTTGAAATTCTTGCATGAAAGTGGCCTTCTATCTTCTATAAACTTTTTTGGGTTTTTAATCTTTAAAGTGAAGACAACATTAAAAGAGCCGACCAAGGTATTTTCAAGATAATAACTGATGGCAACTTGGGCTATTTCCCCAACCCACTATGCCAAATCAACTGACATCTCACTTTATCATTCTATATATCTTAGTTATTGTTTCAGTTTCATAGTAATGCTTCTAAACTTGTAGCTATTATTTTTCACTTCAACCTGAAGTCAAGGGTGAAAGGGGACATTACACCAAAAATTGACTACTTAAAAATCCTTTCAGATCTTATATGGTATAAGAGATTAATCATTTTGAAATTGAATAAGCCGAAAAGATGACAACCAATATGATTTCATCAACAAAAATATTTTCGGTATAACATTTTTACTATTTACCAAACACTATCCTTTTTTGAAGCTTAATTAAAACACCATAAGTTAGTTTAGAATAATAAAACTAGGTTTTACCATTAACACAATCATTTAGCTCTTCGCCAGTTCTCCAAAATTCTAATCACTGTGTGATACAAAAACAAATTTCTATTTTGGTACAAAATCTATCTTCCGACAAAACAACAACAAGACTGAAGAGAAGCAGCTCTACCATAGAAACTGCAACTCAAGAAAACTTATCGCACGATTTGCTTGCCTCTATGTGGAACTATTACAACATCTTCACGTCGTGGAAGCAACAAGATCTCAAGGTTTATCGTGTATTTTGTTGTTGACAAATTTATACACTGACAACACCAGACATCCATGGAACAATTATTGGCGCATTTGGGTGAGCGTATCTGTATGATTCAGGATAGCGGTCCTTAAAATTCAATGTAGGTGTCTCTGCCTGCATTTGCAAATGAAACGAGGGAAAGATGATTGACAAGAGCTTAGTCTGCTAAATATCAAAATTTGCAAGATACGAACAGGAGGTAGTAAAGTTTGTGAAGAGAAAGCGCACAGAACTTACATATTTCAGCCAGCACTCCTGATGCTTGTGTTGATAAATATCCGGAGAGTGACATCCTGTCTCTGACGGGCAGTAAACCCATATGTTACATTTCTTTTGGTTAGGTTTCGCATGCTTAGCTTGATTCAAACAAGCCATACAACACTCATATGCAGATCCTTTATGGTGGGTAAGTCCCCATCTTACAGCAGCACCACCGTAATCAGTATGGAGTTCAGCATGACACTCGGGAGGAAGCTGCTTGCCAGCTATGACTTCGTCGTCTGGAGAATATAAGTTTATAAATTACTGCATAAATATCTATCTATAAGCAGAGAGGGTCTCCTTGTTTTGTTAATTTGTGACAGGGAGGACATAATATCAGCATGCTTGATTGATCAAATTTTAAGCATGCATTCCTTCTATCAAAGAGATCTTTAGTCTTTTTGTTTTCTTTTATACAACAAATAACAACTACGGCTCAATCCCAAACAAAGTTGAGGTCGGCGATATGAATCCTCACTTCTTTCTTTAGGCTCAACTCATATCATCATATGCGGAAAAAAAAGGAGGAAAAAAAGTAAATGATATAACAATAATAACAAAGCCGCTTGCAAATGGAGAGGCGGAGAGGGAGGGGGAAAGGGAAGAATGCTTTTCTTGCTAAAAAACGGGGATAATGAGAAAGCTGATGAAAGATCTGGACCCAAAGAAAACAAAGAAACACATAATACTTGGACTGAACAACTATCTAATTACCAAGTTCCTCTTCACCCTCAGGTTTGTCGTCGTGTTCTTTATTAGTGATCTGAACAGGTATCCAGAGACCAATTTCTTCTGACAGCTCAGCCCAGTCATCCTCCAAAGCTCGTGCAAGTAAACCTGCAGGCAAGGTCACAATAGATATTACCTTCTTTTTGAAAGTTCTTGTGAACTAGAAATGCAGAACTCCTTCAACATCAAAAGAAAGTTGAAACTACAAACTGCGGAATAGACATACTAGCCTCCTCTGGGGAAATAGTTGAATTTGATGTTTTCTCATGAATAATTTCTGCAGTTTCTTTCAATTTTTCTCTCCGCCAACTTTCCACCATATCTGTCCAACAAAAAAACAGTCAAATATGATAACCGGGATTTGTTAATGAAACACAGCAAACGATTACATAAAATAAAAATAAAACCGCTAGTTATTCACATAACAGCAGAACTCATAAGGAACTAATAATAAAAAAATTATGTTGCAGTGGCTACCCTAATCCAAATATGTTTCGGTGGCTACTTCTATCTTCACATACACATGAATTCTTCTAAGGTCAATCTTCAAATTAAGTGGCATTTAAGTAAGCTATCCAAATCAATAGCAGTGGAGGAGGTGCAAAATCTCCATGAATGGCTGCTTTTGGGCATGCAAAGTAGCTGAGCACAAAATACCTAGATCTTCCCCTAGGCAGTAAAGAGGAGGAGAGGGAGCTTTAGAAACCAATAACGGAAAAGTTCAGGAGACGATAGGAAGGATGGAGGAAGCAGGTACTAGAAGTTTGGGAGAAGATAGGAGGGATGGATGTCAAAGGGAAGAAGAGTTATCTTGACATAGGAAATCCTATCGAACATTCCTACAAACTTCATGCCTCTGTTTCCCATCCCACCTTCAGTAGCCAGGAAATGTTCTGTTTAATCTAAAAAAGAAAAAGTTGGGGGAATGAATGGAGATGGAGAGCTCCATTTGGTGAATTGGGGGAGAGTCAAAGCCCCTGTTAGGAACAGCGTGTTGAGTATCCGAAGATAAATAACTATGTTTGACTGAGCTCTACTGAGCAAATGATTATAGAGGTTCGCAAATTAGGAGAAGGCTCTGTGGATGGAAGTGATTAGTAAAAAATACAGCTGCGCCCATTCCAGATGGTTCGCAAAAGAGATGAGTTATTATTCTTAAAGAACAAGCTTATGGAAAGGGATCGTGAAGGATGTTTCAAGATTCATTATCGCGAATGGGAATGTAGTCCATTCTGGCTTAATGTTCGTGATACTGCTCGTAAAGACGACTTCCCTACAAAGCCAAATAAACAACAGGAACGTGAACTGTTGATTACTTCGGAAACTTCATTTTCCAGCAGAATAATATAGACTTTTCTTTTAGGAGAGAAAAAGAACAAGTCTTGAGCATCTGGTCAATACATGCAAAAAGAATCAAAGCAAATAGACCTACCTATCATGATTCCGAAGCTCCCACAACTTCCCATGCTAGGACTTACAAATTATATGTATATGCTAAAGGATGTTAGTATTTAGCTTTCGGCTTATGTTTAAACAGAAAAACCCATGACCATTTAGCTTTCCATCTGACACTTTCCTTTTCAGAAGACCAAGACACCTGTTTCAATTACACTTTGGTGAACTGCATTTAAAGAAGGTTTCGTTCGTTGTATTCGGCAAAAGAACCTTAGCCACTAGGCCAGATACAGATACTGTTAGTAGCAAGTTGATTGCATTATGGAATCTCCAAATTGATTTATGAGCATTAACCTACATACCACTTCCTTGATTAACAAACATCTCTACACAGACCAAATAGACTTTAGTAAGAGATAAGAAGTCTACAACTAACAGGCTTCAGTATAGACGGCTAAGAAGTCTTCCCTAATAGAAGCTTTAAGAATGCAGGTCCAAAAACAAGGATAGCACAACTTTATTATCTAAAGAAATAGAAGGCACACTCACCTTGTAGCATCGTTGCGTCGGCATTGGCATTCACGCCTTTTAAAGTTACTAGTATCTCATCTGCTATCTTCTGTTTAATATGCTGCGGTATTTGTTGCACCTTTTCATCCTTCAAAAGTTCGATCTTTAAGCGATTTACCTTCATCATAGAAAAAGCATTCCTCATCAAGCAAAGTCCACGTGAATATAGCAACATTCAGAAACCAGATACCAAAATCTCAAATAAAGGTCTTACCACGTTAATAAGTTCTATAGGTTCTAGTTGTTTCCGTAATTGAATTGACTCTTCCATTTTCCTAATCTGATCTGAGGTATACCTAAAAGCTGTATGCACAAAAAGCATCCATTTATCAAACCAGTAAAAAATATTCAAAGTAATCAACAAAACCAAAATGTATCAACAGAATATTCAGAAGAGAAAAAAGTCATTCCAAAATAATTAGGGAATACCTAAAAGCTGTGTCAAAAGCATGTTATTTTTCAAACAAACATTCTAATCCCAAAATGAGTCAAAAGAAAATCCATAGTCAAAAAAGGGTTGGGTCATCAAAAAATAATCTGAGGTATAGCTAAAAGCTGTGGCAAAAGAACTCCTATTTATCAAACAAGCATTCAACTTTCTAAAAAAGTAACAAAAATACCAAAATGGATACAAACAAAAGATGCAGAAGCGAGAAAAAGGGGTCATCCAAAAATAATCTGGTTTTATGGTGTATAGCTAAATATACTTAAAAGCTGTGGCAAAACCACTCATTTATCAAATAAGCAATCAACTTTCCAGCAAAATCCCAAATGGGTAAACAGAAAATTCATTATCAAGAAAAAGGGGTCATCCAAAAATAATAAAAGAAGCATAAATATTAGTGTAGTAGCAATAGTTACCTGTTTGAGTATGATTGTAAGGGTACATATATACAGAAGTGTAGAGAGAGTGAAGCACATAAAGAGCAACAAAAATGTTGATTGAGCAAACAACAATCATAGTTCGCTTATATAAACACCATTTTCCTCTCCATTCTGCTGTTGTTCTTGCCATCTCCCCTCACTTTCTTCTCTTCTCTCCTCATTCCATCATCTTCTATCCCCTCAAAACACACACGCACACAAAGACACCCCAAGAATGTTTTTTGACAGTTTCTTGTTTGCTTTTCACGGATCAGATAGATCGATAGTCGTATAGTAACAATATTCTTTTTACTTAGATTTGATTAAAACAATACGAAGAATGGAAAACAGGGAGAGGAGATGAAGTAGCAAGTAAGTACTACAGTAGAGTACTAGTACTATATAATAATGGAGATTCTTTTTACTCCAGCAGCTGTCGTTAGTGAAATGTGTTTTTTTGGGTCACAGGGTTTAATTTGTCAATTATAATACTTAGGTGGAGATAGTTATGGTTTACGTGATGTAACGTGTGACACTACGGGGAAACAAAACTGTCGGGGAGAAAGATTATGTTTTTTGGGTATTTCGATACTGTCGGCTTTTGTTGTTCGAATGAGATTAAAAGTTAGCTGTAAGATGAAAACGGAAAAGTCTTGGATCCCTTTACACTCAAATATGGAACTTTACCGGTCATAGTACATGTCATGTTAGAAAGGTTGGATTTACTCAAAAATTGCTAAGATGGGAAGTGTAATATAATTTTGAAATTTTCTATAAAATGTTGTAAAGATGAAAAGGCACACTTGTTTACCCTCTAAAATAGATAACAATTGAATTTATATGTGATTTTAAGAATATGCAAATTAATTCAATACAAATGATAAATGTCGTTATATTAAACACATAAAAGACTTAATAAATTGCTAAATCAATAAGGAGAGTGATCCCGAACTCAGTAACGTCTTAATGAAGTGCCTGACTTCGATCTCGGGCTCACACTAATGAAGAACTGATGAACAAAAGTAAGAACTTTTAATAACATAAAGAATAAGAGTATATTGCTTTGATATACGTGTTACAATGTGTTTAATGAACAGTTAGTTTTCCTTTTATATAGTAGGGGAATTTTACCCTAAGTAAAATTCTAAAAAAGGATAAAAATCTTTCTCTATGCTAATCATTGATTCACCACTAATAGGGGCTGAGATTTACGCCATGATACCCGGTTAGACGCGGACATCACGACCCATTGTCAATCGTGTGTAGTTGCTTGGTAATGCTCTCCGAAGTCACTATCCTTAAATCGGATCTCGAGGATATGATTCTGATATCCCCAAGGGCAGGTGTTTGCCCGAGCCCTGATACGAGGGGTTCTTCGTTCTGACTCTGATACATTACGGTCACCTTCCTACTCCGCTTGATCCACCGGGAAGTCGAGTTATGCAGCGGGCTCGGTTTTACTCGTATACAGATAGTCCCCTCGTTTCTCAAAGAGTATGCTAGCCGAAATATGGGAAACGACAAATAACTCTGGTTCCTTCCTTCGTACGTTACGATGGGAAGCCGAAATGTCCCATCAATCGTGTCGTTCTGACTTCGAACACATGTCGCTCATCGGCAGGTTGCCTCCGAATGCGAAACGTCGACTGTTTCCCTATAAAAGCCTCATTCCTTTGTCCTTTTTCTACTTTCCGATCAAACTGCTATCTTCAAGCCTTCTAACTATTACCAAAACCTTCTTGAAATCTTCATATCATCATCCTTGTTCTTCAATCTCCATAGCAATCTCCAAATTTCTACCCAAAATTTCTTCAAATCTTCATACTATGTTATTCGTCCTCAAAACTCATTTTTCCAAAACTTCATGTTTATTTCTCAAATTTTCAAACTCTCTCCCAGATGACAATGGCAAAAACATCAAAAATCGTTCCTCAACAAATTGCCTCTTCATCTTCTCAACCGGCTGTTGGTACTGAAGCAACCCTCCCCCTGCCCGAGGTGGTGGCCCTCGAAACGTCTTTCCCTATTGCGGCTACTAACGAATCGCCCCCCGAGCCTCATTTGTCGGCGTTTGTCCTCGGGGGTTGTTCAATTGCAGACGATTTCAAGGTCGAAAAGCCTTCGAAAAGCCTTCCATGACTGAGGACGTTTTCCCCATAGTTCGTAAGGACTGTGATTGGGAAGGAAAGGACATAGTAGTCCCCCGGCTCAAGGACGTTGTTACTACCCACGTGGAAGGGTACTTGAGTGTCTACACTTATCCCTTCACGTTGGGTCAGGTGGACCCCATCTTTCTGGATTTTTGCAAGAGGTACGAAGTGTGCCTCGAAAAAATCTAACCATCATTGTGGAGGATCGTGACTCTCCTACGTTATTTCGTGAACAAGATCGAATCTCGTCGGTTCACGATTGACCACCTGCTTCGATTATACAGTCCCTGGATATTCTGAAGGAGGCTGATCAAGCTTACACATCGGGCCAGCAAGGCCCCCTTCTCTATTATCGACGAAAATCGAGACCGAGGCTGGCAAGGACGCTTCGTCCGAGTGAAGACCAAGGATTTGATCCCCTCATAATAGATGTCATTCCCTGAGAAATGGAATGTGTCTCGTAAGTGCAACTCCTTCTTTCAACATCAAATTTCTTTTTTTTTATTTTGATCTTCTCATTCATGTTTGTGGTTGTGCAGTTGTTGCTCGGGTTCCGAATGCGGTTCGCCGGTTAAAGGAGTGGATCTAGGACATCTGAGTACGGATGTCCTACTTCAAGCACACATGGCGCAGACTCTCAAAGGGCTGATGAGAATCTTGTTCTCATGGTAAGGTCTCTTTCCGAATAGCCAACATTACATCTCCACCTTATATTATACTAACCCATTTTCGTTATCATTGCAAGTTTTCCTAAGACCACCAAACTTAGGCCTTCGGAAGGGGAAGATTATGTTCCCCCGCCCGTTGATCCCTTCATTGCTGCCACAAAGGGAAAGAAGAAGAAGAAAAGAAAACCCTCGGTCTCCTCGAGCTCCAAGTCAAAGAAATCGAAGAAACGGGTGCTCCGCAAGCCCAAGAAGGACTCTAGTTCCCGCGTGCCTACCTCTGACTCCCTCCTCCGGCTTAGGGACGAGCCGGAGGATGAATTTAACTTCATAACTCACGGGACGGCCTATCCCAAGGATCGGGTTGCATCCGAGGGGGAGACTCGCAAGGTCGATCCCCCTCCAACTCAGAAAACTTATGCGGATCCCTGGAATGAAACTTCCCAGGATGTCGACTCTGCACCTAGTCGATGCTCGAGGAGGCCCAAGCGAGGAAGGAGAAATCTAATGAAGGGGCTCATAGTGTGGACAATCCCCTTCATTCCTTTTTTGACGGCGTGAAAATGTTCGCTTAGGAAGACTTTTATGGGTTGGGATACCTAGAAGTGCCGAGAAAGGATCCTTCTTCAGAGGTCCGTGGGCTGAACTCGAGCCCAAAGTTAATCAACCAGTTCCCCGCCCGAGTATGGAGCCCAGCCGTAAGAGTTTGATAATCATCACTGTCCCGGAGGATACCCGAGTTCTTTCTGCTCCCGTGTGAGTAGCGAGATACCTACGATGCCCAGGCAAAAATGAATGAGGTGGACATGTCGTTCTTGTCGACGAAGCGCAGCAGGTGTTGAATCGGGTAAGCCATCATTATGCTTTTTCGAACTTTGACTTAGTTTTTGATATTTCTCATGTTTTCTTCTTTAACCCTTTTGCAGGCCTCAGTAATTCATCACGAAAGCTTTCTTCGGTACCAGACTGAGGTTAACCAGCTTGAGCTTGAGGTTAAGGAGCTTGGCGAGTAAAAATATATGTATAAGCTTCTCAGCGAGCAACACAAGGGGCTATCAAGGACCTTCAGGCGGGGCTGGATGAGGTTCAGGGGGAAGCTTCGAACCTAAGGCGGGAACATGCTGATATGTTCAAAAAGGTAAAGGTTTTGAAGTTAGCAATGAATACTTAACCATGGCGACTAACGACCAACCCTCGCAGACTCAGCGAAAGATTGACCGGATCGACCAACTCCGAGCTGAAGCCATGGCCGATGGTTGGAAGAGCAAAATGTACCGTCTGTCTTCGAAGAAGGAAACCGCCCAGGCACAACTAGAATCGGTTGAGGTTCAACTCTGGGTGGCGAAAGAAAAAGCCGACAAGCGTTTCCAGTTGAATGATAAACTCCGATCGCAATTGAGTTCGGCTCTAGCAGAGCGGGACACCCTTAGTAAAGAATGTGAAGCTATAACGTCTCAGCTACGCACAACCTCCACCGATGCTGAAGAAATGGTGGCACAATATATGGCCGATATCGAAGCAGTCGAGGCTCGCTTTAAGACTACTGATGAGTACGTGAGGCGGCTATCCCGGAGGGAGACCCTCGAAGAGATCCATGCCTAAGGCTTTAACTTGTCGGTTGAGATCGAAGAGGCGAAGAGACTTGAGGTCGAGGCCAAGAAGCTGGATGAACCTGAAGATGAAGGAAGCTCCGAGGGCTCCAAAGAACCCGAAGGCCCCGACGGCTCCGGTGACGAGGCGGGTTCTGCTGAAGATCAGGCGTAGATGCTTCTTATATCTTTTACATTTATTTGTTGAGGCCATTTTCATTGGCCTTTGTAAAGACATTCCGGAATGTATATAAAGTTTTTTTCCCTTTTGGCAATTTTCAAGTCTATTATCTTTAGCATCCTTTTTACAATTGCAAAGATTTCAAATGACTTAGAATGGAATCAAACATAGTACTAAGTCATTTTTCGGAGGTCCGAACAAGACTTATCCCCGATACAAGTTTTTCTGGAAACTTATGGGGGCTCGGAGTGACTAGAAGCTTTCCTTGGGAGATTATTTAAATATTTTTGGACTATATCTTTGTAGAGGAAAATCTTTGAACAGGTTTGGAATTTTGTTGAAGACCTTATGTTTTGATTACGGGCTTCAGATGTCTACGAACCATTTTTAGGGCGACCGTAGCCTTTTAGGTTTGGGCACTGCCTACTAGGTCTTGTGCCTCCGGGTTTCGATAACCTGAGCCGCCCGAACTTATCTCGGATGGAAGTCCCCGAGTGGGGGTAGCCCGTTGGGCTCAGATAAGGGTGGGCCTTAGGCTCGATAGTTCCTAGGTACGAATATCCCTTAGGCTCGATACTTTTAAGAAGCAAAAAATTTTTGTTAGCAAGGTAGAAACTTTCTTTCATTTCTGCGTGTAATGTACAAGATTGTAAGTGTGTAGAAGCTCGTATTATGGCCGAGGTGACATGTGCGGGCACATTTTAATTAAATGTTAGGCCCTTACAATAAATCCTAACCACCGAGCCTAGACTGTTCGAGCACAAAGTTTCCTTCCTTGCTAAAAATACTGACCCGAGAGTGATGGGCCCCAATATTCGAGGTCGATCTTCGAGTGGGCTCAGATATGGTTGATGCGACCATTGACTCCAATTTTAAAATCGGTCTACGACTATAATTTAGCACGGTTTGTTGTTGCCTCATTAAAAACCTTGCCGAAAAACCTATTTGGGACAAAATCGGTTCAAGGAAAAAAGAGTACAAGGCGTGCTTTTAGACCTAACAATTACATTCTCCATTGACTGTTTCCAGAAAGTGTTAGCCTAATTCGCAATATAAAAAATAAAGAAAGTGAAAGAGGTCGTACCTTAACAGTAGTATCGTTTTAAGTGAGTCACATTCCAGTTGTTTGGTAGTTATGCGTCGTTTCCTGCTTCGAGTTTATATGAACCTTTACCGGTAATCCCGACGACTCGATATGGACCTTTCCAATTTGGTCCTATCTTCCCTTCATTCGGGTTCCGAGTGTTTTGTGTTACTCTTCTTAACACCAAGTCCTCGATGTTGAAGTGTCAGAGGTTGGCTCTTTGGTTGAATATCTTTCTATCCGCTGCTTTTGGGTGGCCAACCAGACTAGAGAGGCCTCACGCCTCTCATCCAGTAGTTCTACGATCGTGTTCATCGGCTCACCATTTGATTCTTCGATCGCATATCAGAACCTGAAGCTCGATTTCCCTACCTCGACTGGTATTATGCTTTGGAACTGTAAACCAACGAAAATTGTGTTGCCCCAGTACTGGATTTTAAGGTTGTGCGGTATGCCCACAAGACTTCGGGCAAGATTTCTTTTCATTTTCCTTTGGCGTCGGTCAACATTTTCTTAAGGTTTTGAAGGATTTTTTTGTTCATCGACTCAGTCTGTATATTCCCACTAGGATAATAGGGTGTTGGCAAAATCTTTTTGATCTTATGGTCCTCGAAAAATTTGCTTACCTTGTTGTCGATGAACTACTTCTCGTTATCACACATTATCTCGGTTGGTATACCAAACCGACATATTATATGGTCCCAAATAAAGTCGATGAAATATTTTTCCCGGACCTTCTCAAACACTTGAACTTCAACCTATTTGGAGAAATAGTCAGTCATAAATAGTATAAATTGAGCCTTACCGGGTGCCCATGGTAGGGGACTGACGATGTCTATTCCCCATTTTATGAACGGTCAGGGTGACACAACGGAGTGTAGTAATTCCCGTGTTGGTGGATCATTGGTGCGTGTCTCTGACAGCCCTTGCATTTTCGCACAAAGTCCTTCGCATAGTTCTCCATATCGATCCAGTAATAGCCAGCTCTGATTATCTTACGAACCAACAATTCTGCCCCCGAATGATTTCTGTAGGTGCCCTCATGAACTTCACTAAAAAAATATTTGATGTTTCCCGGCCCCAAGCATATGGAGAGTGGTCCATCGAATGTTTCTGAACAGAGTATCTTCGGACATGCTAAAAATGGTTGCCTTCGTGTTCAGAGCTCTTGATTCCTTGGGATCCGAGGGAAACTTCCCAATCTTCAAATAGTTTATATACTTGTTTCTCCAGTCCCAAGTCAAACTTGTTGAGTTAATCTCGGCATGGACTTCTTCCACTACTTATTTCATGAGTTGTACGACCGTTTATGAGCTGAATTCATCGTCTCAACCGACGACCCCTAGTTAGCCAGAGCATCGGCTTTGCTATTTTTATCCCAGGGCACGTGTTGTAGGTCCATTATTTGAATCGATGTAGTGTTACCTATATTTTATCCAAGTATCTTTGCATTCATTCTTCTTTCACTTTGATGTCCTATTGACTTGATTTACCACGAGGAAGGAATCACATTTAACTTCGATCACTTTAGCCTCCAGGATTTTAGCCAATTTGAGACCTGCAATCATGGCCTCATATTCGGCCTCATTGTTAGTCAACTTCACAGTTCTAATAGATTACCTAACTACGTTACCCATAGGCAGCTTCAACACAATGCCTAGTCCAAACCCTTTGCATTCGAGGCATCATCTGTAAAGAGGGTCCAGATTCCCGAGGTAAACAACAATTCCTTTTCGATTTCAGGTATTAAGGCCGGCACGAAGTCGGCCACGAAGTATGCCAAAATTTGAGATTTGATGGTTGTTCGGGGTTGATATTTGATATCATACTCGCTAATTTTCACAGCTCGTTTAACCAATCGTCCTGAGATCTCGGGTTTGTGCAATATGTTCCTCAATGGGTAAGTAGTTACGACACATATGGGATGGCATTGAAAATATGGCCTTAACTTCTTGGAGGCGCTTATCAAAGCGAGCACCAATTTCTCCAGGTGAGGATACCTTGTTTCGGCCTCACCTAGAGTCCTGATAACAAAATATATAGGAAATTGCGTACCTTCTTCTTCACGGACTAAGACTCCACTTACTGTTATCTCAGATATCGCTAAGTACAGGTACAATTGCTCATCTGCCTTCGGAGTATGAAGCAAAGGTGGACTCGAAAGGTAGCGTTTAAGCTCTTCAAAAGCTTGTTGGCACTCCATGGTCCACGAGAATTTATTCTTCTTTTCAATAACGAGAAGAACCGATGGCTCTTATCGGAGGAACTTGAAATGAACTGACCAAGGGAGGCTATGCGCCCGGTTAGCCTTTGGACGGTTTTGACATTGTCCACCATGGTTATGTCCTCTATAGCTTTGATCTTGTCGGGATTAATCTCGATCCCCCGGTTGGACATCATAAATCCAAGAAAATTCCCAAACTTGATCCCGAATGCATATTTCTCTTAGTTCAGCTTCATATTTTATTTCTTCAGTATGTTGAAGGTTTCCTGCAAATGTTCCAAATGGTCCTCTACTTGCAGGGACTTAACTAACATGTCGTCAATGTAAACCTCTATTGATCTTCCTATTTGCTCTTCGAACATCCGATTTAATAGGCGTTGGTAAGTGGCACCAGTATTTTTTAGTCCGAACGGCATTACGTTACAATAATAGGCGCCGTATTTAATGATGAAGGAAGTCTTTTCTTGGTCACCCGGGTCCATCCGAATTTGTTTTTACATGGAATAGGCGTCGAGAAAGCTGAATATCGCGTGGCCGGTCATCGCATCAATCATACGATCGATGTCAGGAAAAGGAAAAGAGTCCTTAGGGCATTCTTTGTTCAAGTATTTGTAATATACACACATTCTTAATTTGTTTCCCTTTTTAGGAACTACCACTAACCAATCTGGGTACTTAACCAATCCGGGTATTTAACTTCCCGAATGAAACCTATTTTAAGGAGTTTGGATACCTTGTCTTTGCTGAATGGACGCTTGACTTCGGACTGAGGCCTCTTCTGTTTAATCGGGTCGAACTTTGGATCCAAGCTCAGCTTGTGAGTAGTTATTTCTAGCGGGATCCATGTCATATCAAGATGGGACCAAGAAAAACAATCTATGTTAGCTATTAAGAATTCAATAAGTTTTTTCCTAAGCTCGGGAGTTATCCCCGTGCCCAGGTATACCTTCTGATCGGGCAAGTGCTTGACCAGTATGACTTGCTCCAACTCATTAACCGTTGACTTGGTGGCATCGGAATCGTCAAGGGCTATGAACGACCTAGGGACTCTGTAATCACCATCCTCACCTGTCTCCTGCTTCTCTGGTTAGGTCGGGGCCGGTGTTGGTGATTGCTATTTGGTTTCTTTCCTCGTAATCAAACTCGGGTCCTTTGATGCCGAGATTAAGGATATCGAGGTCACCTCATCGACCGCAAACATTTATTTTGCGGGCAGCTGTTCTCCGAACTGTCTTGATCCCTACCGGTGTGGAGAATTTTGATGTCTAGTGTAGTGTCGAGGGTACTACCCTCATGATGTGAATCCATGGCCTTCCAAATAGAGAATTGTATCTCATATCTCATTCGATCACATAGAAATTTGTTTCCTGAATGGTTCCAGTGATGTTTACTGGCAGGGTTATCTCCCCTTTAGTAGTTTCGCATGCCATGTTAAATCCGTTTAAAACTCAGACTACAGTCATTATTCAGTCTTGAAGACCCAGTTATTCCATGATCCTTAATTTGATGATACTGACCGAGCTACCTGGATCAATTAACATACGCTGAACTCGATATTTATTTATGAGTACATATATTACCAGTACATCATTATGTGGTTGCACAATGCCTTCAGCGTCCTCGTCGTTGAAAGATATGGTTCCATCCGGTACATAATCTCGAGTCCTTTTTTCCATTGTAAATGACACCTTAGTGCGCTTTAGTATCAGCCTGGGGAACGTCAACTCCACCAATGATCATGTTAATGACGTACTGAGGTTCCTCTTGCTCGGTGTGCTTGTTGGAGTCCCTATTCATAAAGTGATTTTTGGTTCGGTCACTCAGAAATTCTTGGAGGTGTCCGTTATTGGGGCTACTTCTTCTCTTAATTTTTGGAAGTCTTCGGTTCTGTGGCCGTGAGTGCCATGATACTTACACATTAGGTTGGGGTCCCTTTGGGTAGGATCGGATTGCAATGGTCGAGGACATTTGGTATCTTTGATGTGTCTGATGGCATATATGATGCTATCAACATCGACACTGAAGTTGTATTCTGATTGTCTCGGTGCCTCCCGGGCCCTGAGTGGCCTGTCGAAACCGTTCTTACTCATGATTCCCTGACTATTATGTCATCTATTTCCTTCTTTCACTCCTCGCAGGGTTGCGTCCTTAATCATTGCCCCTTCGATCTCCATTATATTGTTAATATCGATCTCTGTTCGATCTTGGTTCATGATCGACGGCTCTTTTGGATCTGTCACTATTTCTGACGGGATAAACGGATCCGGAAGGGGCCCCGAGTTGATCGTCTTCCATTCTAATTTTTGATTGGTACCTGTTATGGATGTCAATCTAAGTTACCGCCGGGTACTCTATCAAATTCTGTTTCAGTTGTTGTGGGGCCATAGAGCTTTGGGGGTTGAGTCCTTGAGTGAATGCTTGAACAACCCAATTGTCTGCAACCAGGGGCAAATCAATCCTTTCAATTTGAAACCTCGACACGAACTCCCTGAGTATTTTTTTATCTATTTGCTTGACTTTAAAGAGGCCTGATTTTATGGTCTCGACTTTGATGGCCCTAGCATGATCTTTTATGGAGGCATCTGCAAGTATGGAAGACGAATCAAAGGAATTAAGGGGTAGGTTGTGATACCATATCATTGCTCCTTTAGACAGAGTTTCCTCGAACTTTTTCAGGAGAACCGATTCAATTTCGTCATATTCCAAGTCATTTCCCTTGATGGCACATTTGTATGAGGTCACGTGTTCATTCGGATTCGAGGTCCTATTATACTTTGGAATTTTGGGCATACGGAACTTCTCCAGGATCGGTTTCTGAGTTGCACTCGGATGGAAAGGTTTTTGGACGAACTTCTTGGAATCCAAGCCTTTTAATATCGGAGGTGCTCCTGGGATTTGATCAACCCTGGAGTTATAGGTCTCTATTTTTTTGTCGTTGGCTTCGATTGTCTTTTATCCTGGTTCCACACGTTTTGTCAATTCCTCAATCATCTTTATTATCTCGGGGTTGGTTTCAGGTTCAACTTCATCCAACCTTTTTGTGGCCGGTTCATTTCTACGAGTGTTTTCCTGGGATGGTTCGGGCTCGACTCTGCTGGGGCAAGGCTTTGGTTTTGCAACTGGGCTATCGCTGTCTGTTGAGCCTGTAACATTTTAAAAATAGCCCGCAAATTAATCCCATCACCTTCAACATTGTGTGTACTCCGGGCCATCGATCGGGCTCCCCCGCAAACATTATTTTCAGGGTCGGTAGGCAAGTTTGTGTCGATAGCTACATGTGAGTTGGCATAGATCGGGTCTGCGACTAAAACTCTGTTCGGGTTAATAAGGGCACCTCGTTGTTGAGTATTACATTACTGTTCTCACCATGTGTCCAGATGTAATGATCTGACTGGTCGTTTTGAGTATCTGCACTTCGCTCGGTGATTTAGAACCAAATTCCATGTTTCGAAGCCTTTAGAGCCTCATTCTATCCTTCCTCGATTTGTGTGCGCAATCTGGCTATTGACCTGTGAGGCTTATATGCTAAAAACTGATAAAAATAAGAATTTTTACCTAAAAAATAATTTTAGTTGACTTCGGTTAACATTTTGAGTAAATGGACCCGGACCCGTATTTTGACAGTCTCGGTGGGTTCGTATTGAAATATGGGATCTAGGCACATACCCAGAATCGAATCTGAGGTCCCTAGCTTGAGTTATGAATTTTTATTGAAAAATTAGAAGTCTGAAAAATCTAATGTTTTTAAGAATTGATTGAATTTTTGGCATTGTTGATACCGGGTCCGTATTTTGGTTCCAAAGCTCGGTACAGGTCCAATATAATATTTTTGACTTATCTGTGAAATTTGGTGGGAAACGAAGTTGGTTTGACATGATTCGAACGTCCGGTGGTAAAAATAGAGATTTCAAAGCTTTCTTGAAATTTTTATTTGATTTGCTGTTAAATTTGTAGTTCTAGGTGTTATTTTGACGATTTGATCGCGCGAACAAGTTCGTATGATGTTTTTAGACTGGTGTGCACTATTGATTTGGAGTCTCGAGGGGCTTGGGTGTAGTTTTGGATCATTGGTTGAGAGACTAGTAAAGTTAAGAAATTTGGGAGTTTGATCATGGTCAATATCGGGTTAAGAAGTCCTTTTTTCAGTGTTTTGAGTGCGCGAGCAGGTCCGTAGCATATATGGTTGAAATTCATATATGGTTTGTGTCCGGGAGGTTCCCGATGAGTTTCGGGGTGGTTTTGGATCATTTCGGAGAAGTTTGGGTTTTGCTGGTTTTTGGTGCGAGACTGTTCAATCGCAATTGCGAACCTTTTATGGCAATTGCGAAAACACTGTTCATCCACAATTGCAAAAACACTGTTCTTCCGCAATTGCGAACCATTTATGGCAATTGCGAAAACACTGTTCATTCGTAAATGTGAAGTTTTGTTCGCAAATGCGATACCTGCAGCTGAACAAAAGATGAGTTAGACGGGATTTTTTATTCATTTCCCAAATTTTCAAAAAACCTAAACTACAAGAGGCGATTTTCCAAAGAACTTTTCTTCCCCAAATCATTGGTAAGTGATCTTAAACTAATTTCTTTCAATCTTTCACTACTTTTTCATAAGATTCAACCAAAAATCTAAGTTTTTCAGGGTGA
>ML396665.1:1938-32254 GCA_005239525.1 Nicotiana knightiana | reverse complement strand
AATTTAAGCCTTAGAAACTAGGGATTTGATAAATTGCGGATTTAGACCTCAAATTGAGGTCGGATTCCAAAACCAATTATATATCCGGGCTCGGGGGTGAATGGGTAATCGGGTTTTGTCCAAATTTCAGGTTTGGACCAAGCGGGCCCAGGTGTTGACTTTTTCATTAATGGTCTAAATTGAATTCTTTGCAATCTGGGTAGTTCCTAAGGCTTAAATTGAATCATTTAATTGGTAATTTGCTAGATTCAATTGGTCCGGAGGATTTTGTGAAGGGATTTTCATACCAAATCATTGAATTGAGTCGAGCGGAGGCAAATTTGTAGAGGAAAGGCTAAGTTGAGTGTTGGGTTAGCCGAATCGAGGTAAGTGTTTTGCCTAACTTTGTTGAGGGAATTTTTCCTCCTATTTGTCATTATTTTCTACATGCGGGGGTGAAACATATATGAGGTGACGAGCGTATATGTATGTGTCGGGGTTAATCATGCTCGGGTTAGATGATGTTATAATTGTGTCTTGTAGAATTACGTAATTTACTTGCTTCATGCCTTGTTTGAATTACAAATATTAAGAATGTCATATAAAATGTTAGAAATAAAGACCCAGCCTAATATAACTTGATCAAATTTGATAGAATTCTGAGAATACATTGATGTGTCTAGTTTGGTCATCTCTATGCGTAATCACTACTACATTGCTACGGCCGATATTCTGAGATGCTAGATTCTATACTTGTGTTGCTAATAAAATATGAGATTTGCGGAATTACTTGAATTATACGACCCTTGAGGGTTTATTGAACCATTATTGGCTTATAAATATCGTCATTGAGAATTTGTTGGAACATTCGTTTGAACACTCTCCTCGATGTTATTTATACTTCCTACCTTGTCATTTTATTGATATCTTATGCTTGATAAGGAAGAGCTTAAAGAACGAAGGGTAATGTCGTGTCATTTCATATACATTATCATGTGAGGAAGAGTGTAAAGCATGAAGGGTGATGTCGGTGCATTTCATATACATTATCATGTGAGGGAGATTTTAAAGTACGAAGGGCGATGCCGTACCATATCATTGAGAGTAAAAGCACGAAGGGTGATGCTGTTCCATATTATTGAGAGTAAAAGCACGAAGGTGATGTTGTGCCCCATTATTTAGTGTTAAAGCACGAAGGGTGATGCAGTGTCATATCATTCGAGAGTAAAAACATGAAGGGTGATGCCGTGCCATTTCATTTATATCGTTACATTTGTATGTTATCGTGAGGTCATGGAACGATAGGTATTTCTGTGCAGGCGAGGATGAGGGACATGCATTGTGTTTGATATCAGTGTTCCGTGTATATGTTCTTGTCTTTACCTTGAACTGTTATTGTCATAATTATAGATCTGATGTGATTTGTTTCCATTGTTATGCCATGATCTCCATCTCAATTGTTGGTGTGTTGCTCATACCTTCTACTTGCTTAACTTGAAAATACCATGCCTATTTCATGCTTTTATAATTATATTCATGTTGATCTATTCTGTTGCACCTTAGTGTAAGCCTTCCACCATGCTAGTCATTCATGCCCTTAATTGTTAACTTGTAAAGATGACGTGTTTCGTTCTTGTTTTCTAAATTTGTACTTAGGCCTCCACTATGCTAGTTAATTGAAGTTGATACTCTTTGTTTTCCCATTGGTTGTTATTATTCACGTGCTTTCCGCCTAGTTTTTTACTGTTGCCCACACATATATCCTCATCCATTGTTGTTACTTGTGTATTTCCTACTTTGTAATTCATGTTATCATGTTTCTATCATATGGTTGATTCTGTTATACGTACATTTGGAAGGATGAGTTGAACGCACGAAGGGTGTTGCCGTGCTAATTGATTTATCACATAAATTTATTTATATACGTTAAGGATGAGATAGAAGCACGAAGGGTTTTACCGTGCCATTTTACTTGATATCTTGGATACACTTCTCATACACTAAAGATTGTAAATCTTCTACTGTGATTTCTGCTAGTAATTGTGACTGTCTCACAGATTTGTATACGGTATTTTTATCTGTTATGTTTTGAAATGACTTAATATTAGTATAATGTACAGGACATAACAATAAACATCTTTCAACTAAAAGCCTTGTCATTACCTCGACGAGTTTAGACAAAATACTTACTAGTACATGGGGTCGGTTATATTGATACTACACTTTTGTATGATGTGTACAAATTTTTGGAGCGGAGCTGCTGGTGACGTCAGATGCTGATTCGGAAGATGTTTGTGCGTTTTGGATATAGCTGCCACTTGTTCTTGGTAGCTTAGGTTGTTGCTAATTTGTTTATGTAACCTTCAAACATATATTTATGTGTATCAATTTTGATATTTCAAGTCTTAGAATCTCGTGATTCATACTACCAGGTCTTAGGTAAATTTGTAAATGTTCAGTTATCTATTCTCTATTCTCTTATAATCTCAGTTCAGTTGTATTTTCTGTTAGTTGGCTTACTTAGCGGGTTGAGTTAGGTTCCATCACAACTTATGGTTTTTAGGTCGTGATAAGTTGGTATCAGAGCACTAGGTTCGTAGGTTCTACGGTCATGAGCAAGTGTCTAGTAGAGCCCTGCAGATCGGTATGATGACGTCCATACCTATCTTCGGGGGGCTACAGGGAATTTAGGTAAATTTCCCCTTTCTTCTTCCCTTATCGTGAAACCTTGTTTCAGCTTGAAATTTACTACTTTGACTCTCTCCGATCGCTCACATGTGATTTTGTGCGCTCAGTATTCTTTATGTGCCAACGATCGGTGGTTCTGCAGATAGATCACGACGGGATATGGATGCTTGATTATCATCGTGATGTGTTGTCTAACCTCAAAAGTAGGTGCGGTGTTGAATCTTCCAGTCGTTCATTTGTGGTATGAGGCGGGTTCGTATGTCTGGTGGGTAAGCACAAGTTTGGGAAGATTGGTTGGTGGCCTAGTTATTGTGATGAAGGTGGGCTCATGGCAAGGTGTCGATTTGAGTATAACCGATGGGCAATATCCTGCATGATGAGTTTGAATCGTGTGTCTCGTACGAGGTTTCCATTTGGTGGAGTGAAAATGTTATCATTTCAGAGAATTTGGGGAAGTTGTTTGACTATTGCAATGATGGGTAAGCATTTGGCAGAATTTTTAGGGTGTTCTATGATCAGTATTGCATGAAAGTATTCAGCTAAATAATCGTTCTGGATTAGGGCATGCTGTGTAGACATGGTACTTTGGGTTGCTAATGAGGTATTCTATGACTTCGAGTTAAGTAGTGGAGTCTCTTAATGACGATCGGATCATAGGATCAAGGACCGTATCAGTTTCTGGACCGAGAGATTGCTTGGTTATTTCATTGAACGGGCATATGCTGGTGAAGCACGAGTTGCTCGACGCGTATTGGCTGTGTATTGAAGATCAGAGTACGATGGGTGGTTATCGAGAAGGTTCTAGCGAGTTCCAGGTCTTATGTAGCCTTTAAGGACTTATTGAATTTGTATACTGTATTGGTAAAAAATAGACTTCACACGTGTAATATTTCTGATGACAAGGCAATCTACGTGGATCAATGGAAACATGACAGCTGGTCAGAAGTTTAGAAAGAAGTACGCGACAAAGAGGAACGGAATAGCATACACACGAGACAATTAGATGCGGGAGTTCCAGTCTAATTGAGGAGTTGAAGAGACACGGTCAGAATGAACCAAGGCAGAATAAAGGGCAGATTCAAAGATCTTCAATCAATGAGCTAAATGTTACATAATCTTCACACAACAATTACAATTACCAATTGTAACGTTACATTAATGATATTATTAGTCATTAATGCTCAATCATTAATAAGAGTAGACGCTATATTAAGAAATTCCCTATAAAAGGGAGTAAAATCTCACTTGTATAGACACGTTCGAACCATTACTGAAATATACTTACTTTTATGTGATCTTATTGCTTTCTTATTTACAAGTCTAATTCTTATTATTCGGTTATCAGAAGCCCGAGTACTTCTTAAAATAGATTTGACTAAGAATCTAATTCTTTGGTTAAACCAATTGCTTACATTACCGGGAATCTGATAATCTTTGTTTTTCTCAAATAACCTTTATCGAATCATGTCGAATACCAACGACAACAACCAACAAAAAACTGGAACCCCATTTCCAACGCCTCAGGGATCCCTACGAGGTTCATGGGACAACTCCCCAGAAAGATCTACAACTCACAACAATTATCAAATTGGAAACGAGCAAACAGGAGAACAAGACCCTGTGAAGCAGATGGTTGGTAAATATGTGAGTGAAGCTCTTCAAACTTTCATGAGGGAGCTACCAACTGTGTCACCTACGCCTCCTCCAAAAAACACAGTGACTGTAGAAAATCCACAATCTGGACTAGCAAATTCAAGAAGTAGAGGCACTCTAAATGAATCACTTGAAGGAATACCAGGTATGTCTAATAATTCAGATTTACAATCTTTAATACTAACCTTGCAGAAACATGTGAAGGAACAAAACGATCGCATCGAGCAAATTCCTAGAGTACCACCTATCATCAAGGGTATTGATACTGATAAATACTCTCAACAACCCTGGAAGCCAAGTGCAACACCTTTGCCGATTCCCAAGAAATTCAAAATGCCTGACATACCAAAGTACGATGGGACAACTGATATGCGTGATCATGTTACTGCTTTCACCACAGGAGTAAAAGGCAACGACGTGAATAAGTAAGAAATTGAATCCGTGTTGGTCAAAAAGTTTGGAGAGACACTCACCAAAGGAACATTAACATGGTATTCTCTCTTGCCCGAAAATTCTGTTGATTCTTTGCTGAGCTTGCAGATTTGTTTATAAAAGCACATTCCGGTGCGCAAAAAGTGAAAAACAGAATGAAAGACATATTCAAATAAAACAGGGAGATACAGAGTTGCTTCGTGAATTCGTAGACAGGTTTCAACGTGAAAGGATGCTTCTACCAAGAGTACCTGACAATTGGGCATCTATGGCTTTTGCAAGTAATTTGAACGATAAAAGCTCTGAAGCCACGAGGAGACTCAAAGAAAGCTTGAGAGAGTTCCCATATACGACATGGAACAATGTTTATAACAGGTACATCACCAAATTACGAATTGAAGAAGATACTATTTCCCAATCAAAAGCATAAGACAGGATGAGTTCTAGACGCTCCGAATCAGAAAGGAGAACTGGAAAAAACAGGTACGATCTGTACATGGGACCTTCGGGACGAGAGGCTCGTTCCAAATCTGAGAACCCACGGTCTGATCACAGACTGTCAAATAAAGATTCGAGCTCATCATCATCAAGATCCAGAAAGGATCGAGATGAGCGAAATAGAGGTAATACAAGAATTGGAGATTACATTTTCAATGTAAGTACTTCTGAATTAATTACAATATTAAGAAATATTGGTGATAAAGTTCGATGGCCCAAAGAAATAAGATCAAATCCAAACAGAAGGAACCACGACTTCTGGTGTGAATTTCACAATGATCATGGGCACAAAACATCAGACTGCAGGTTATTGCAAGGTGAGGTAGAACACTTATTAAAATAAGGTTATCTAATAGAAATGTTTAGTGAAAAGGGTAAACAGACATATATTAAGAATAGGCAGGAGCCCCCAAAACCACCATCTCCGAAGAGAACTCTAAATGTGATAAATGGAGGAGAGGAGGTAAATGGCGTAACTTATACTTCAGCAAGAAGGATGACCAAGTTCACAGTGACCCACGAGAAACGGACTCGTGAGACTTTGGAGGCTGACAGCATCTCATTCGACGACTCAGATGCTGATGGATTACTGCTTCCACATAACGACGCACCGGTAATATCTCTACTTATACATGACACTAACGTGAAAAGAGTATTGATTTATCCAGGTAGCTCTATCAATATCATTTTGTTGAGGGTTGTGGAAGAGATGTTAATGGGGGACCGTGTAATTCCAAAAGCATGTTCCTTGTCCAGACTCGACAACTCTACTTTCATAACAAATGGAGAAATTGAGCTTAATACCTTTGCAGAAGGCGTCGTCAAGGAAACAAAATATCAAGTTATAGATACAGATATGGCTTATAATGTAATCATGGGGAGACCATGGATCCATGACATGGATGCTGTACCATCTACTTTGCATCAGGTAATCAAATTCCCTTCCAAATGGGGAATCCAGCAGATTCGAGGTGATCAGCAGACTTCAAGAAACATCAACTCAGTGATGCATTCTAATAAAAAAGAAATAGCAGAAGAATCAAAAGGCGAGGAGCAACTCGAACAGACACGGAAGAAAACGATAAAGACACGGTGAATCAAATCACCATGGATGTCGCGTCAAGACATATGGACATGGATTCCAGACCTGATGTTATTCAAGAACCAGAAGAGAATGAAAATATCAAGACAACGACTGAGGAGCTCGAAGCTGTTCCACTGTTCGAGCTTAAGCCTGAATAAAAAATCCACATAGGAGCAAGGCTAAGCCTAACCGGAAGAGGTAAGTTAATTGAATATTTAAAAGTTAATGCAGATTATTTTGCTTGATCCTATTCAGATATGACGGGTATATCCCAGAAGTGATGACTCATAAACTAAATGAAGACTCATCATTCGTACCTGTCAAGCAAAAGAAAAGAAAGCAGGGATCGTTCAAGAATCAAGTGATCGATGAAGAGGGGGACTTATTGTTACAAAGTCATACTTTTTGGCTTGAAAAGTTCTGGAGCCACGTATAAAAGGCTAGTGACCAAGATGTTCCAGGAACATCTGGGGGAAACAATGGAGGTGTACACTGATGACATGTTGGTAAAGTCAACACAGGCAGAAGATCATTTGCAATATCTCTCAACTACTTTCGAGATCCTCCGCATGTATAACATGAAATTAAATCCAGAAAACTGCGCCTTTAGCGTTGAATCAGGTAAATTTTTGGGTTTTCTGGTATAAAATAGAGGCATTGAAGTAAATCCTGCTCAAATTAAAGCTATTGAAGAAATACCTGATATACTCACGAGCAAAAAATATAAATTCCTAAAAAGACACAAATTATTTACAAATTTTTTCCTTATTCAAACAATATATTATTCTCTTATCAATTTGTGTAATATTATAAAATAAATTTTATTAGTTAAAATAAATATTAATTAAGTAGAAAATCTCTTAATTTTAATGGTAACAATATATAGAAATATCTAGTTAGGATTTTAAGTTCCCTAATAAAGAACAAAATGAAGACTGAATGTGAACCAGATGCAGGGGACTTATATTCCTAGAGAGAATCGAATGCAACAGTTTCTAGAAAAGGCACGAGACCTGGTGAGGCAATTCCAGTCATGGAAGATTATGCAAGTACCTAGAGAGGAAAACGCAGAAGTGGATGCGTTAGCTAATCTTGTAGCAGTTATCGATGTAATGAATAAAGACAATGCTATTGTGATACACTTATTTCATTCAGCAATTGACCAGGACAAGAATGAGGTAACATGTAATAATCTAAACTGGGATTGGAGAAACGAAATTGTAAATTTTTTGAAGAATGGTGTCGTGCCTGAAGATAAGAAAGAAGCTCAAGAAATTTGCCGAAAAGTTGCACGGTACTTCCTAGTTCGTGACACTCTGTATCGAAAAATGTTTGGAGGTGCCCTAGCAAGGTGCCTTGCACCAAACCAAACTAAGTACGTGATGAAAGAAGTACACGAATGACATTGCGGGAACCACGCAGGTGCAAGGTCCTTAGCCAAAACCCTAATTAGAGTAGGGTACTATTGGCCTAAGATGGAATAAGATGCTGAATATTTCATAGCTAAATGCGATAAATGTTAGCGATATGCTAATAATATGAATCGGCACGCAGAATTACTACACCCGGTTGTATCACCTTGGACATTTATGAAATGGGGAATGGATATAATAGGACCTTTACCCCCAGCCAGAGGAAAGGTACGATTTTTACTTGTATTAACAGATTATTTCTCAAAATGGGTGCAGGCAGATGCTTTTAAACAGGTGCGAGAAAAAGAAGTGAAAATCTTCATATGGTGAAACATCATATGCCGTTTTAGTGTACCAAAGGAAATTGTATGTAACAATGGCCGCAATTCATAGGCTCACAAATCACAGAATTCTTCCAAAGCTGGAAAAGCAAACGAATCACTTCTTCACCATATCATCTTGTGGTTAACGGGCAAGCTAAGTCAACAAATAAAATCATTGTTAACAATCTGAAGAAACGATTGAAAAAAACTAAGGGAAATTAGCATGAAGAACTACCGGCAGTATTATGGGCTTATAGAACTAATGCAAAGACAGCCACAGGAGAAACCCCATTCGCGCTTGTTTACGGCTTAAAAGCTCTAATACCAGTGAAAATTGGTGAACTGGGCATGAGATTCACAACAGCAACATAAGAAACAAACAATGAAGAGTTGAGAACAAATCTGGATTTACTCGAACAAAGGAGAGAAGATGCTTTAATACGCATGGCAGCTCAAAAGCAAATCATAGAGAGATATTACAATAGAAAAGCTCACCTTAGATATTTCAAAATTGGGGACTTTATCCTTAATAAAGTTTTTCAATCAATAAAGGAGGATGGAGCAGGAAAATTAAATCCAAATTGGGAAAGACCATACAAAGTGCGTGGTATTGCTGGAAAAGGTGCTTATGAGCTGGAAACCATGGATGACAGAATTTTACCAACAAGTTGGAATGTTGTTCACTTGAAGAAATATTACTTCTAAGGAAAAGGAATACCCACGGTCAGGTATCATTACGTTCAATTTTATTTAGTACGGTTAAAATTCCATTTTAGATGATAGGCAAAAAGCTAACCCATAACCAGATGATGATATTAGACCTGAATAGACACGAGGAAAAAATTGAATTTCCGGTCTAGGGTTACAACTTTCTGATGGACGTTTCAAAGGGTTAAGCAGTTATCATCTAAACTATATACCTTCAAGTCCCGTATATTTTTCCTTTTCAGGAAAAGGACCACAAGAAAAGAATAGTCAAGTGCTCGAGATTTCATTCTTAAAAGCTCAAACACTTGGGGGACTATACAGTATGGAAGAGGCAAAGAAGACTATCAAAAGAGTCAAAGCTCAAGCCTGAAGATCCATTTTTCCCAACAAGTCAAAAGTTATGAGCAGAATCAAAGATTCAAAGACAAAAACACAAAGCCTGATTCAAAAACTTACAAAGAACATACTCGTTAATGTAAAAGAAAGTTTAGGTTAAAGGTAGAATTTAGTTACGGGTAGAAATTCATACCCCCGTGTTTATTCAAAACCTATTGTAAAAGAAAACAGTTACGAAAGAGTCATAGGCGATGCTCAAACACATGTAAAATGTTACAAAAGTTCGAATAATATAAAGACTTTCTGCAAAACATTATTCGGAAAAAACATGTGAATTCCTCTCTCTCTTTTGTATGTTTACACCATTATGATGTTGAGACGTCTTCTTCATTAAGTGTCATTCATAAAAGGGCCCTCTTTTATAAATCGTGCTTATTTAAAAAAGACACGAAATACTGAAGCATTTTTAATGCAAAATTAAATACCAAGGGGTAAAACAAAAAACCGAACGTAAAGCATGCAAACACTTAAGAGTAAAACGACAACTCAAAAAAACACAAGTCATGCTAAGAAATGTAAATATTAATATAATATAATATAATATAATGGTAAAAACTAAGTATTAACTTAGTTTAAACCAAATTTGTCCATACAAAGTTTCCCCTAAGTTGTCATTGGGGACTTACTAAACCAAACTTCACCCCAAATAGGACCGGAGGTAACCACCAATTGTTCCAAAAGAAAAAAAAAGAGGGGTTGATAAACACTTTCACTAGACACTGGGGGGGGATTATCTTCATCAGCAGGAGGAGTGGCTTGAGATGTCTAGGCTTAGGCAACAACTTCATCAGGCACGATCTCATCACCCATTTTAACTTCAACTTCAGGTGATGAAAAATTTTGACTTTGCCGAGACTTTTCAATCGTCTCCTTGGTTTTGGCAATTTCAGCTTCTAAGTCAAAATTTTCTTGGCCCATTTCCATCAATGTGTCAAGCGGGGTATTCAAATAAGCCCAACTCACATCAACAGATGCCTTATCCTCAAGAGCCTCGTAATATTTCTCCCATTGTTCAATATCGGCTCTCAGCTCATCTCTTTCAACCACGACAACATCATAAGAAGCCTGCAAAGGGGCAAAAGATCTTTCCAGAAATTGAATCTTGTTTGAAGATTCACGGAGGTCCTCTTGGGTCTGAGTAAGTGATTGCACAAGTTCACCAACATAAGCCTTCTTCTGGTCCAACAAAGCCTTCAAGCTTCTTTTCTCTTCAGTAGCTGGGAAAGCTGCTCCGCAAAGGAAGACTCCAGGATGTTCTTATCCTTTCCTGCTTGACTTTATGAAGCCTTCTCCGATGGCCAATTCCGCTGCAATTACTCTGATTTGCTGCTCCAAGGTACACTTCTCCTCCTATACTGCCTCCATATCAAGCTGAAGACTCTCGAATTGCTCCTTCCAGTTATCAGCCTCGGTATGATAGTCATTCGCTAATTGCTCCGTATGAACGATCCTTTTCATCAATTCTGTACCAATAAGATTTATATGCACAAAAAGAGAAGTTATATACGGTAAAGGATATAAAAAAAGGGAACAATATAAAAGATACCTTTAAGGACGATTGTACAATCTCGTTCATCCAAGTTAAGGAGCTATGACTTTCCAACTTAGACTTCTCAACCGGGCATATTAGAGGCTTCAACCACACATCCGCCCGGCCTGATTTCTTTAAGAGGCTACCTCCCGCAGGAACCTCTATCATAATTTGCTTCATCTCCCCACTATTGGAAAATCCTACTTCGACAATAGAAGGCACAGAAGTAGGGGCAGATGAAGGAGCCACGGATGGAATAGGCAAGGGAGCAGAAATAGCAACAGGTGCGGCAGACGAAAGTTCCACTGGAGCAGATGGAGGAAAAATATCAAGAGGTGCCTCTTCTAAAATTGTTCCAAAGACTTGGTGGAATAATTATTCAATTGATTCATTGGCAGTGTAAGGATTTGCATCTTCAGGAGTGGAATGCTCTGACTCAGGCATGGAAGGTGGATCAGTAACTGGAGCATATTTGTCGTCAGACATGAACTTTCTTCTCCGTGACCTCCGAATCAGTGAACCTTCCTCCTGCTCTTCCTCATCTTCCAAGGTCTGATACCCACTTGCTTTCCTTTTGATGAAGAGGAGTTCACAATAATTTCTTGGGCCTTGGCTAAAGAAAGTTTCGAAGCAGATACAACAGCAGCAGAGACCCCATGAGCGGGAAACCCTAACAAATAAAAGGGACTAGAGAAGCTTAAAAGGAGAAATAAAGGAAATATAAAAAAAACTACCATGGGTTTTCACTTTCCAACCAAACCTCGCCGAGAGGTACTTCCAAGAACGTTCTTACATTGGAGCGATGAACAACATTTTTTCTACCCAACCACAGAAATCGGAGACCTCCTCAACGGTTCCCATGGTTGCTGCAAAAGAAAAAAAAACAGTCACGGTACTGAAGATTTATCAAATAATAATAATAATAATAATAATAATAAAGAAAGTGAGCAAAACTGTACTCACGTGCAAAGTTCCACTTCTTAGGGAAGGAGAGATTTTATTCACCTACCAAACCTAGTAGGGACAGCAACATACCGGACATACCACCCTCTATCTTTATCATTATCAGGTATAACCAAAACTCTTTTACTCCTGGCCGCAAGAGTAAAAACTCCTTGGCGGAACAACATAGGAGAATAAAGATGAATGAGATTATGAAAAGTAAAAGGAACTGAAGCTAAGGTGGCCAAATATCTAAGGCATGCTACTACCATCCAGATAAGAGGACCGATCTATCCCAAGCACACATTAAAAAATCGACAGAATTCTATGATGACAGGGTCGATGGGAGGCTTAAATCCAAAAGTAAAGGGGTAAGTATACACAAAAAAATACTCAGTTTTGTAAGATGTTATTCTCTGATTCTCATTAGGAACTAAGACTGGAAAGTCAGATTTCCAATAACAATCTCTACGCGCGAGTGAATTAAACCCTCAGTGATTTGAGTAGGGTAAATATCATCACAATCATGAGATGTCATAGAAGAAAGTTGTTTTCTTATGGACTCACTATCCTTTACAAAAGAAAACTCAGCAGGAACAATCTCATCAACTTTTGGCTCATGAAGTGGTTCGTTAGGTTCTCTACTCTTAGAAGAAGATCAAGAAGCTCTAGCCCTAAAAGAAGACGAAGAAACATTAGCCCTAGAAGATGGTGGGGGAGTAATGTTGCAAGGAGAAGAAGAACCCCTAGAAGGTATAGAACTCAAGCTTCTTAGACTACCACCCCTCCTACTCCGGATTGGAGCAGAAGAAGGAGATAGTTCGTGTACAATGATAACCTTCTTGGGTTCTTGATTTGAGGAATACATATTTACGTTAAAGAGGAATTTACAAGTAATGAAGGAAAGTTAGAAGTTTTTCGTGAAAGCAAAGGCAGGAAAATGGGTATTTATACTCAGAGGCAACCGTAAAAAAAATGGAAAAAACACTAATATGAAAGTCATAATTAGAACTGTCACTTCGTGACTAATGCAGCGGAAAAAAGCCCTAAAAGGCACTGATGAATTGCATAATCAATCCGAGAACGCCATGTGGCACGAGCATTAAATGGAAGTGACAAGTGACGCATACATTCAGAGACGGATGCAATGGTACGAGTGAAACGGCGTCAAAAAATTCTTTCCATAAATGAGTGTCCACTTACCAAATATTTAGTTGATAAATAAATGGTAAGTGGGGGGACTATATATATTGGTAAAAAATAGACTTCACACATGTAATATTTCTGATGACAAGGCAATCTACGTGGATCAATGGAAACATGACAGCTGGTCAGAAGTTTAGAAAGAAGTACGGGACAAAGAGGAACGGAATAGCATACACACGAGACAATTAGATGCGGGAGTTCCAGTCTAATTGAGGAGTTGAAGAGACACGGTCAGAATGAACCAAGGCAGAATAAAGGGCAGATTCAAAGATCTTCAATCAATGAGCTAAACGTTACATAATCTTCACACAACAGTTACGATTACCAATTGTAACGTTACATTAATGATATTATTAGTCATTAATGCTCAATCATTAAGAAGAGTAGACGTTATATTAAGAATTCCCTATAAAAGGGAGTAAAATCGCACTTGTATAGACACGTTCGAACCACTACTGAAATATACTTACTTTTATGTGATTTTATTGCTTTCTTATTTACAAGTCTAATTCTTATTATTCGGTTATCAGAAGCCCGAGTACTTCTTAAAATAGTTTTGACTAAGAATCTAATTCTTTGGTTAAACCATCTACGGGCAGGCTTGAAATCGGTAGCGAATGGTAATCGGATCAGCGGTATTTCCTTATCAAGAAAGGTATGTATGTCAATGTTGGAGTGATGCAAGAAATGGCTTCGGGTTCCCAGGAAGTTCCATCAGGGTGATCACATCGGATTGATTTACTTTCGGGTTAGCAGTCTGCGTGACTCGGTTGAGTTAGAGGTGATTGGTTCTAATTACTCGATTATGTGTTACTGAGTTCTGAAGAACTTATCATGGTTATGACCACGGTAGGAGTTGATGTTTTCTACAGGTATAGGAGTTATATTACTGATGGTTCAGAGTTGACTATGAGACGATCATAGTGTTGCGAGTTAGAATGTTAGAGGTGATGCACCGTGTGGGGTTGAAAAGTTGCATGTACAAGGTTGTAGTTAGTTTTGGATGGAAGGATATGAGTTCTTGATGGCACAGACGATTTCGGGTGTTTAAGGTTTTGCTGGCACAATGTGTTTTCACCGAAGCGCCTGTTGGCAGGTACATTGTGTTTTGACTTATGGGTGAATTTCCATAAGATGATGCAGTATGAGTTACGTGTCAGCCATCTGAGTAGCGGTGTTGAAAATTGGGATGAACATTCTGGTATTCGTGAGGTTCAGAGACTTGATGTTCTCGTTGGCAGACTATTCCTTGATTGCGAGTTGTGAAGAAATGTTGAGTATTGGATGATTGATAGTAGGTGTTAGGGAAAGATTGCTACAGACCTTTGGAGGGCTAATTACATGTTGGGGGATGATCGGAAATTGGTTTGGGTGTTGCTTTTTACCCTAATGAGAATGTGTATTCTGTAACGGATCAGACTTATTTGTTTTTACGCGGTTGTTATCATATGTATATCATCGGGCGGAATGGATGTTATTCGCACCTTGGTTTATGTTATATGTTTCTCTCTTATACTATGAGGGTTTGTGAGGGTTACATGATTCTTCGCGCGCATATTATGATTCAGTTTAGGCCTTTTGACATTATGGGTGAGATAGCCTTTGTGATCTTAATTTGTTTATTGCACCATAGTTGTGCTTGTCTTTCTCAATATTGTTTGTTCCTAATGATTTTCCCCACAATTATATTTTGTGCACTCTATTGTGCTTGATGTTGACGCACATCTGATCAGTGAGCCCGAGTATTATGGATCGATGGGTACACTATGTGGATCGATATGATGGGATCGGGTTGCATGCCGCAACGGTACAGTGATGAAATATTACTCCTTATTCATGTTTCGTATATTTTTCTTTCACCTTGTTAGAAATAGTTCATAGTAAAGTGCAAAATTTCCCTGTGTGTTTAGCTTATTTAGTAGCCTTCTTATTTAGTTTTCTTACTGTAAATTGTCATGTTTGGATTATTACTTGTTAGTGTACGAAATCGGGTTGTGAAGGGCTCCATATGATTATTGTTGATACTTGTCGGTGTGGCTACTTGTGTTGGATGAGATGAGGTTTCTGGACCTGAGATTTGCGTTATTATATTGGGATGAGGAAGGTTTGGAAGAATAACACTATAGTTTGTTAAGTATTTGGACAATGGCCCTGGTCGGGCAAGTGAGTTTCTTGTCTTATTGATCAGATGAGTGGTTAAGCGTTTATGCATGTTTCTTTCATAATCGGTAGGGTATGAAGGTTCTGAACGAGGTTCTAATCGATATGAGGTTTGCTACCGGCACCGGATTTGTTTTGGATTTTTTTTGGGAAGTAATGGTGGTCAGCAGTTCCTACTGTGAGTGTTGAAGTGATGGGCATATCATGTGATTATATCTTGGGTTATGGTTGTGACTTGATATCGAATTTTCAAACCTATATATTGTGTAGATGTGGGATTCGGGTCTTGCAATGAATTCTGGATGATAGAGCTTGAATTCTAAGGTTTCAGGACCAATGTTGAAATAAAGATCTCTAATTGTGTTGTGTTGGCGCGCTTATGTGGAACAGGGTGACGTCGGATCACCCTCGAGTTATGCATAGTAAGGTTACACCGTGATTTAATAGCATTGGAACGACTCCTGGCACGCTCGAGGACGAACGTGTATTTAAGTGGTGGAGGATGTAACGACCCGACTGGTCGTTTTGAGTATCTGCACTTCGCTCGGTGATTTAGAACCAAATTCCATGTTTCGAAGCCTTTAGAGCCTCATTCTAGACTTTCTCGATTTGTGTGCGCGGTCCGGGTATTGACCCGTGAGGCTTATATGCTAAAAACTGATAAAAACAAGAATTTTTGCCTAAAAAGTTAATATTAGTTGACTTCGGTTAATATTTTGAGTAAACGGACTCGGACCCGGATTTTGACAGTCCCGATGGGCTCGTATTGAAATATGGGATCTGGACATATGCCCGGAATCAAATTCCGAGGTCTCTAGCTTGAGTTATGAATTTATATTGAAAAATTAAAAGTCTGAAAAATCTAATGTTTTTAAGAATTGATTGAATTTTTGGCATTGATACCGGGTTCGTATTTTGATTCTGGATCCCGGTACAGGTCCAATATAATATTTTTGACTTATCTATGAAATTTGGTGGGAAACGAAGTTGGTTTGACGTGATTCGGACGTCCGGTGATAAAAATAGAGATTTCAAAGCTTTCTTGAAAATTTCATTTGATTTGGTGTTCAATTTGTAGTTCTAGGTGTTATTTTGGCGATTTGATCGTGCGAGCAAGTTCGTATGATATTTTTAGACTGGTGTGCACTTTTGGTTTGGAGTCCCGAGGGGCTTGGGTGTATTTTTGGATCATTGGTTGAGAGACTAGTAAAGTTAAGAATTTTGGGAGTTTGACCATGGTCAATATCTTGGTTAAGACGACCTCTTTTCGGTGTTTTGAGTGCGCGAGCAAGTCCGTAGCGTGTTTTATGATTGAAATTCATATATGGTTTGTGTCGGGGAGGTTCCGGATGAGTTTCGGGGTGGTTTCAGATCATTTCGGAGAAATTTGGGTTTTGCTAGTTTCTGGTGCGACACTGTTCATTCACAATTGCGAACCTTTTATGGCAATTGCGAACACACTGTTCATCCGCAATTGCGAACCTTTTATGGCAATTTCGAAAACATTGTTCATCCGCAATTGCGAAGCTTTTACGGCAATTTCGAAAACAATGTGCATCTGCAATTGCGAACCATTTATGGCAATTGCGAAAACATTGTTCATTCGCAAATGCGAAGTTTTGTTCGCAAATGTGATACCTGCTGCTGAACAAAAGATGAGTTAGACGGGATTTTTGATTCAAAGAACTTTTCTTCCCCAAATCATTGGTAAGTTATCTTAAACTAATTTCTTTCAATCTTTCACTACTTTTTCATAAGATTCAACCAAAAATCTAAGGTTTTCATGGTGAAATTTGGGAGTTTTTGGGTAGAAACTAGGGATTTGATAAATTGAGGATTTAGACCTCAAATTGAGGTCGAATTCCAAAACAAATTATATATTCAGGCTCGGGGATGAATGGGTAATCGGGTTTTGGTCCGAATTTCGGGTTTGGACCAAGCGGGCCCGAGTGTTGACTTTTTTAAAAATAGCCTAAATTGAATTCTTTGCAATCGTGGGTAGTTCCTAAGGCTTAAATTGAATCATTTGATTGGTAATTTGCTAGATTCTATTGGTCCGGAGGATTTTGTGAAGGGATTTTCATACCAAATCATTGAATTGAGTCGAGCGGAGGCAAATTTGTAGAGGAAAGGCTAAGTTGAGTGTTGGGTTAGCCGAATCGAGGTAAGTGTTTTGCCTAACTTTGTTGAGGGAATTTTTCCTCCTATTTGTCATTGTTTGCTACATGCGGAGGTGATACATATATGAGGTGATGAGCGTATATGTATGTGTCGGGGTTAATCATGCTCGGGGTAGATGATGTTATAATTGTGTCTTGTAGAATTACGTAATTTACTTGCTTCATGCCTTGCTTGAATTACATATATTAAGAATGTTGTATAAAATGTTAGAAATAAAGACCTAGCCTAATATAACTTGATCAAATTTGATAGAATTCTGAGAATACATTGATGTGTCTAGTTTGGTAATCTCTATGCGTAATCACTACTACATTGCTACGACCGATATTCTGAGATGCTGGATTCTATACTTGTGTTGCTAATAAATTGTGAGATTTGCGGAATTACTTGAATTATACGACCCTTGAGGGTTTATTGAACCATTGTTGGCTTATAAATGTCGTGATTGAGAATTTTTTGTTTCAACACTCTCCTCGATGTTATTTATACTTCCCGCCTTGTCATTTTATTGATATGATATGCTTGGTAAGGAAGAGTGTAAAGCACGAAGGGTAATGTCGTGTCATTTCATATACATTATCATGTGAAGAAGAGTGTAAAGCACGAAAGGTGATGCCGTGCCATTTCATATACATTATCATGTGAGGGAGAGTGTAAAACACGAAGGGTGATGTCGTGCCATATCATTGAGAGTAAAAGCACGAAGGGTGATGTCGTGCGATATTACTGAGAGTAAAAGCATGAAGGGTGATGTTGTGCCACATTATTGAGAGTAAAAACACTAAGGGTGATGCAGTGCCATATCATTCGAGAGTAAAAACACGAAGGGTGATGACGTGCCATTTCATTTATATCGTTACGTTTGTATGTTATCATGAGGTCATGGAACGATAGGTGTTTCCGTGCAAGCGAGGATGAGGGACATGCATTATGTTTTATTCAGTCTTCAGTGTATATGTTCTTGTCGTTACCTTGAACTGTTATTGTCATAATTATAGATTTGATGTGATTTGTTGCCATTGTTATGTCATGATGTCCATCTCAATTGTTGTTGTATTTCTCATACCTTCTACTTGCTTAACTTGCGAATACAATGCATATTTCCTGCTTTTATAATTATACCCATGTTGTATCTATTCTGTTGCACCTTAGTGTAAGCCTTCCAGCATGCTAGTCATTCATGCCCTTACTTGTTAACTTGTAAAGATTACGTGTTTCCTTCTTGTTTATTATATTTGTACTTAGGCCTCCACTATGCTAGTTAATTAAAGTTGATACTCTTTGTTTTCCCAATGGTTGTTATTACTCACGTGCTTTCCGCCTAGTCTTTTAATGTTGCCCACATGTATATCCTCGTCCATTGTCGTTACTTGCGTATTTCCTACTTTGTAATTTTTGTTATCGTGTTTCTATCATCTGGTTGGTTCTGTTATACGTACATTTGGAAGGATGAGTTGAACGCACGAAGGGTGTTGCCGTACTAATTGATTTATCACATAAATGTATTTATATATGGTGAGGATGAGATAGAAGCACGGAGGGTTTTACTGTGCCATTTGACTTGATATCTTGGATACACTTCTCATACCCTAAAGATTGTAAATCTTCTACTGTGATTCCTGCTAGTAATTGTGACTGTCTCGCAGAGTTGTATACAGTATTTTTATCTGTTATGTTTTAAACTGCCTATACTGTTAGTCTAATGTACAGGTCATAACAATAATCATCTTTCAACTAAAATCCTCGTCAATACCTCGACAAGGTTAGACAAAATACTTACCAGTACATGGGGTCGGTTGTATTGATACTACACTTCTGTATGATGTGTACAGATTTTTGGAGCGGAGCTGCTGGTGACGCCGGGTGCTGATTCGGAAGATGTCCGTGCGTTTTGGATACAACTGCCACTTGCTCTTGGTAGCTTAGGTTGTTTCTAATCTGTTTATGTAACCTTCAAACAAATATTTGTTTGTACGGTTTTGATATTTCAAGTCTTAGAAGCTCGTGATTCGTACTACCAGGTCTTGGATAAATTTGTAAATGTTCAGTTATCTATTCTTTATTCTTTTATAATCTCAGTTGAATTGTATTTTCTGTTAGTTGGCGTACCTAGCGGGTTGAGTTAGGTGTCATCACGACTTATGGTTTTTGGGTCGTGACACCAGACTCAACACCAACGTTCAAAGGAGCAGATTGTGAGTTCGACATTTTTAATTTGACCTGAAATTAGAATCTCAAAGAACATGTGTAAAATAGAGTGTGTTATGAAAATGTGTATCAAATTACCACTGTTATGTTAGCCCCACGGTGGACGCCAAACTTTTTACCCTTTAAAATGAATGGCAATTGAATTTACATGTAGTTTTAAGGATATGGGAATTAATTCAATACAAATGATAAATGGTGCTAGATTAAACAGATAAAATACGTAATAAATTGTCAAACCAATAAGAAGAGTGATCTCGGACTCAGTAACGTGTTAACGAAGTGTCTGACTGCGATCTCGGGCTCACACTATGAACAAAAGTATAACTTTTAATAACAAAGAGAATAAGAGTATATTGCATTGATATGCGTGTTACAATGTGTTTAATGAACAATTAGTTTCTCCTTTATATATTAGGGAGTTTCACCCTAAGTATAATTCCAAAAAAGGATAAAAATTATTTGTAATGCTAATCACTAATTCACCGTTGATATGAGCCGAGATTTATGCCTTGATATCCGGTTAGGCGCGGACATCACGACCCATTATTAGTCGTGTGCAGCTGCTTGGTAATGCTCTTTGAAGTCTCGATCCTTAAATCGGACCTCAAGGATATGGCCCGATATCCGCGAGGGCATGTGTTTGCCTGAGCCCTGATACGAGGGGTTCTTTGTTCTGACTCTATACATTACAATCACCTTTCTGCTCTGCTTGACCCATCGGGAAGTCGAGTCATGCAGCGGGCTCGATTTTACATGTATACAACACTTCTGAAGTGAAATGATTTACCACTTGAAGTGTGGAGTTAGCGTATAATAAACTACTTTCGGAAGAGTTGTTTATGGATCTCCGTTGAAGTTAGTTCTCATTCTTTGAGAGAATATGACCCAATTGTTATTATGGAATTAAATGCAACTCTAATAGAAATTAATACTATCATTAATTTTAAAATCTTGTAAATGAATTATAACCTCTCTCATATTTTTTTTTTAATTATAATAGTACAGACTAACAAAATACCTATTAATTGTCATTAGCACACAAATAGCAAATAACTAACTTAGACTTAAGGAAAGAACTCACCCTTTGTTTATCTTGCACCAGTTATATTCATAGCTAGGTCACACCCTCTCTCGTATTTAGCTATCGTTTGATTATAGATTTGGTTGAAATTTGAACAAATTAATTTTGAATGAGATGAATAACGATTTTTGAAAGATGAAATTATATTTGAATTTGCATTTTACTTGAAAAGAATTTAAAGTTTTATGAGTTGAAAACTTCAAAAACTACTTTATAGGTGTTTTTGAGATTGGAGGATTTTATTTTCAAAATCTACCAAAAAATAATTAAAACCTATAAAAAAATAAATAGTTAAAAACAAAATTTTAAAAAAAGATCCCAAAATTCTTTGGCCAAGCGGGAGCTTAAAGTCCACATTTTTTCATGGGAGAAGGGCCGATATACCCCTCTACTTTAGAATACAATCTACATTTAACCTCCATTATACTATTCGGTCAAATTTATCATTACCGTTATATTATCTGGCCAAATTTATGTCTAACATCAGTAAACTTTTAAAAATTACCCCTCAGTCCGTCAGGTGATCCAGAATCTCCCAAGTCATTTTAATTCAGTCAGTTATTCTTCTTTTTGATCCACTATTTTCGAAATAATTGGCCTTTACCTGCTTTTTTAATGGGGAAAAAGTAATATAAAAAATATTAAAATAATACAACGGTTTGTAAACAAATTATAGTAAATTGAAGAATCTTAATTAGCTAACTTGTCTAAATTCTAAAAGTATTTACAACACCCAAACTTTAATGAATTTGTTGCCCAAATGTATGGAGACTTTGCAAGTATTAGTGAAAAATTGAAAGTCCTTGGAAACTTTACATTGATTAATTCGACTTTACTTTAATCAATGCATTATGCACTTTTAAGTTAGTTGATCAAACTTTACACTAACCAGACATTAACAAAATATATTTAAATATACATGTACATACATGATGAGCAGCTGCATATAATACACACATTTAGGCTCACTGAATTCTATGGTGTGTATATGGTTAAAAAATAAATAAATTTTAAACCAATTCCAAACACATTATCACAGATGTGGGTGCATTGATAACTAAAATATCCATGAATAATTTGTATAGTCTACTATATGAATAGTACTTTCTGAAAAATAGTGGAGCAAGAAGAACAACGAGTGATTTAAATAAAAGTAAATTGAGAGATTTTGGATTACCTAACAGATATAGAGGTAATTTTTAAAAGTTTGTTGATGATAAGGATACATTTGGCCTAATAGTATAACGATAGGGATAAATTTGGCCAGATAGTATAACGGAGGTTAAACATAAACAATTTATCTATACTATATTAAAAGCACGAAAGCCCTTAACAAAATGTCGTTCGTCTTCTTTACCCTTTAAAAATAAATTTTACATTAGACAAAATCGTAATTTAATTATTTTTCTAATATTTAGGACTTTAAAAATAACTAAAAATTTAAATACTGACTCTTTCCTTTTTTGAATTATGTTAGAATTCCTAATATTAAGGACTTTAAAGTAAATATTATTAGGTGAAATATAGTCACGGCAACTTCCATCAAAATATATTCACATTCCGTCTTCATTTCTTCTTAAAATCCTAACTAGATATTTCTATATATTGTTACCATTAAAATTAAGAGATTTTGTACTTAATTAATATTTATTTTAATTAATAAAATTTATATTATAATATTACACAAATTGATAAGAGAATAATATATTGTTTGAATAAGGAAAAAATTTGAAAATAATTTGAGTCTTTATAGGAATTTATATTTTTTGACGTGTTTCCCATCCCAAAGAGCAATTTTGATAAGCGAATAATATATTGCTTGAGTAGGAGAAAAGTTTGAAATAATTTGTATCATTTTAGGAACTTATATGTTTTACGCGTGTTTCCCGTTTTAAAGAGTATTTTTTTGTAAGATACTTACTTATTTTTTAGAACTTGTTTTTGAGTAATAAAATAAAGTGTAAGCTTATTAAATTATTGAATACGGATCCTATATAGCTAACTCAATAAAAGAAAAAAATTTGTTCATGAAAGCTCTCAATTATTATTTAATACTAGTATTAGTACCTGCGCGATGCGCGGACGTTACTAAAGAATATTAGTCTATCAAAGTATAATCTGATTTATTTGAGCACATTGGATTATACATTTAAACTAAATCATAATTATCGTCTGGTATATCCAATATAAAAGTTCATTGTAATTAAATTAAACGAATCATATGATTATTTGATTAACTTTTGAATGATACTCAAATATCTTAATTATATAGGTTGTGCTACAGATAATATAAAAATATAATATGATTAAAACGAATAAGAATACATTATAACTAAATGAATTTAAAAAATTCTTTGTTCACTAATGATGTAACTTCATTTGTTATATATCCATCATCATCAATACAATCTTCAATTCCTTCTTACTTATAAATCATGATAAAAATTATAAATTGGTTTATTTGTTACATTTTTAATTAAAAATAGTCCCATATGATATAATAATTTATCTTGACCTATAATGAGGATAAAAGAATAATGCAACAGAATTTTATTTCAATCAAGTTCTAAAACTATATATATAGATTCAAAATTTTATCCTTCAATTCAAATTAATTTATATTACATAACCTAACAGATATTATCTTAAAATTGTCAGTTTCTTTCTATTAGCTTACCTTTCTTATTACATAGACTAATAGATTTTATCTTAAAACTTGGCTAACCTCAATACAAACTACTCTTTTTGTTGCGCGAATAATAAATATTTTAATTATTATTTTGTAGCTCATTTATTATTTGTTCGTCATCATCATTCCCTTTCTACTTGTAACTCGTGATGAAAATCATAAGATAGTTCATTTGTGAATATATATTTATTTAAAATAATCGAATATGAGATAATAATTTAATTTGTTTTGACTTATCATAAGGATGATCATTTTTTGTCCAACATATTTCATAACGAAAATCATGTCTTATTTAATAGACTATTATATTATTTGTTCACTTTATTATTTAAAAATGGCTTATATTTTTTTTTAAATATTTTTCATTCGTTTCTTCACTTCAATATTTGTATTTAGTTTACAAAATAAAATAAAATTCCATACCTTTATAAGTATAAAGATATAAAACTAATATTTTTTCATCCTTTTCTTCCCTTCAATATTTGTATTTATTTAACGGGATAAAATAACAGTCCATACCTTTATAAATATAAAGATATATAAGTTAGACTTAATAATTTTTCGTGCTCTTCAGTAAAGCCTTTCATGTATTTTTTTTTTTTTTTTGCATTACTTTTAATAATTACTACTGCAACAGTGCGTACAATTTCAAATTAAGTTCTCTCGATATTTTTTTAATATAATATGTTATAATAATTTCAGTTCTTTTAACATGACGTGTATACTAATTATGGATGAAGCCTTTCAAGAAATTTTTAACATTGCTTTTAACGATTATTATTACAGTAGTACATACAATTAAAAAATTATTTTTCTCTCTATTTATTTTTAACATCATTTTTAATAATAATTTTATTCGTTATTAAAATTACCTATTTTAATAAAATATATAATAAATCACATTCAATGTTTCATTTTCATTTTTTATTTGTAATCCTCTAGCAACTCTTTTGGGAGAGATAGACCTGAATATAACCATGATGCAATCTATCTCTTGCAGTTTTCTTTAGGGAATATCCAGAGCGATTTCATGTTGCAATGTAACCAATATTTGAATTTATGTACTACTATTTTCAAATAGGACCGTGTAAAAATTTAAAAACTATATAGGACACCAACTTTATATAGGAGTTTTGTTTTAGATTCAAAATTTTAGCCACCCCGTTTAAAAATTGAGAGTTATGTAGAGATTGATAAGATTTGATTTTTATATTTTATTTTTTTGCAAAAGCTTTAACTCAATTCAAAATTTACCCAAAGAATTATAATAAGTTAATAACTACCATATTCCTATGTGGGGTTATCTATTTTAATTTTCTGTTTTGTTATTTTGAGTGGAGAGATATATGCCTATGATTTAGGAGAATCTTTTTAGGGAGAGTATAAATGGCTAAACTGCTTCATTGCAATTGAGTTTTAACTTATATTTCATTATTAATCTAAAAAAATTATCTTTTAACGTATGAGCAAAAACACGCATGAGATATTTAATTATTTGTTGTTTTAATAATTCAACAAAGTAACTAATTATTATAACTAACTTAATAGATAGATTTATCTTTTAACTCAAATCAAAAAGTGGGGCTATGTATGTGCAAAATCACGCATGAGATATTTAATTATTTGTTGTTTTAAATTTTTAATTCAAAAAAGTAACTAATTATTGTACCAAACTTAACTATATTGTTTTAAAATTGCCACATGTCATTTTCTTCATGCAAAACTTGGCAAATTCTCATGACTGAATTCCTTCCTAATAATAATAGATAGATATTCATCTTAAATTATATTCTAATTTATAATTTTATCAGTTCAATTTCACAAGTTATTGTACTTTCATTTTAGTTTTGGTAAAAATATAGCCCTTGAAGATTTAAAAATTTTCTGATTTTTTTTTTCAAAAGCTATTCTCAAGTTCATCCGAGAAGACACAAACAAGATATAGACTAAATATATATTTTGTTTTAATATACAACTACATTTTGTATTCAATTATTAAAAGATACGACTATATTGAATAGATTGTGTTAATATTCATCATTTGTACAAATTTATAATTTTTTTCTTTCATATTTGTTCGATCATATTATTCAATAATATTTAAGTAGTTTTTAAAAATTGTATGCTTATTAATATAGCTACACACGCAAATCGCGTAACCTAAAATTAGTATTCTGGGGTATATTTGACCCTTTTCCCCTTTTTCATTCTAATCCATCATAATTTCTTTGGCTGTGTTGATTGTTGAATACTTGAATATTCATTGTGGTTTATAAACGTAGTTCTATCAAACATCTTCGGGTTTATGTACAAACCTGGTCTATTGCTCTTTAATTTATTGAGCATTTCTCGGTACATCTTATTGCATATAAACAAAAAATTTCACAACGGTGAAGAATTTATCTACAGTTGTCTCGTGAAAATTAAAATATCGGTGACAGTTTAGGCAAAGATAGCAAAACTTACTTTGTAACTTCCGGCGCCGGGAGCAGATTGAGCGGAGAACAAAACGGCGTCGTGAGTCCATTATTTTGCTCTGTGCTTCCACCCATACATATGCCTCCATATTTTTTCGGGTAAAAGACTGAGAAGCAATAGCCAAGTTCTGAGAGAGTTCAGTCGTGCTTCACTGTGTTTATAGCTTCCACCTGTTCGATGAAATGCCTCAGTGGGAAGCACACATGATTGATAAAAGATAATTTGTTTTGGTCGCTGTGCGATGTCTCAGCTCAAAGTTGTCTCATTTATCGGTAAAACTTTGACAAGAAAATTGCATTCCCAAAATCACAAGCTTCATCAAAATCTAAGGCCAAATTCATTAGCATCTAAAAATATTCATTGGCATGCCAGCAAACACGAATTACAACATCTTTTTGCTATAAGGGTATCATTTATCTTGAATAAAAGTTCAAGATTTTGGGTACCATCATTCATCAGTGGGTCCTTTCAGCGGTTTTATTGTGCAGAAAATTCTGCATTGGAGAAAACAACAGAAAAATGTAGCGACGATTCCATTGATGATAAGGTTTACAAGGTTGTGATGGATCACTCTAAGCCAGAGCATAAGATGGAGAGAGCTCTTGATAAGCTTGAAATAGAATTAACGACGCCATTGGTGGTGGGGATCTTGCAAAAGCTTCATTATGAAGAGAAGTTAGCATTTAGGTTCTTTACGTGGGCAGGACATCGAGAAAATTATAGTCATGAGCCCCATGCGTATAATGAGATGATTGACATATTGTCTAGTACAAAGTACAAGGTGAAGCAGTTTCGTATTGTTTGTGATCTTCTAGACTACATGAAGAGAAATGATAAGAGATTGGTTCCTTTAGAAGTCTTGTTGACAATTCTGAGACAGTATACTGAAAAGCATTTGACACATCTTCATAAGTTTGCAAAGAAGAAGAAGATAAGAGTGAAGACGCAACCCGAAATTTATGCCTTTAATTTGTTGTTGGATGCTTTGTGTAAGTGCTGCCTTGTGGAGGATGCCGAGGCTATGTTTAAGCGAGTGAAGAGTAAGGTTAAGCCAACTGCTGATACTTATAACATCCTTTTCTTCGGTTGGTGTCGTGTTAGAAACCCAGATAGAGCTATGAGCATTCTTGAACAAATGATCGACATAGGGCATACGCCCGACAACTTCACCTATAATACTGCCATTGACACGTTTTGCTCGGCAGGGATGGTGATGAAGGCTGCTGAACTTCTCGAGTTCATGAGAACTAAAGGTTCAACCATGTCTTCTCCCACTGCAAAAACTTATACTATTATGATCTTGGCTCTTGCTCAAAATGATATGATGACAGAATGTTTTAAAGTTCTAGGGGATATGATAAGCAGTGGATGTGTTCCTGATGTTTCAACTTACAAGGAACTGATTGAAGGTATGTGTTTGGGTGGAAAGACTGAGGCAGCTTATAAGCTTTTGGAAGAGATGGGAAACAAGGGCTACCCCGCTGATATAGTTACATACAACTGTTTTCTTAAGGTCCTTTGTGACAATAAAGAGAGAGATGAATCACTTAGGCTTTATCAGAAGATGATCGAAGTGCGCTGTGTTCCCAGTGTGCAGACTTATAATATGCTAATTGTTATGTTCTTTAGAATGGGCGACGTAGATGGAGCCTTTGAGACCTGGCATGAGATGTCTAAGAGGGGTTGTGCGCGCGTTACAGAAACATACTGTGTGATGATTGAAGGGCTTTTTGATTGCAATGCTACTGAAGAAGCATGCTTTCTTTTGGAAGAAGTTGTTAGCAGGGGTATGAAACTGCCATACCGAAAATTTGACTCATTTTTAATGCGGCTTTCAGCAGTTGGTGATCTACAAGCCATTCATAAATTGTCAGAACACATGAGAACATTCTACAACCCTGCTATGGCACGACGTTTTGCCGTCAATCAGAAGCGGAAGAGCATGAGCTTAAGAGGGAAGTGAAAATAGTTTATGTTGTCTAATTGGAGGGTGACATCCAACTTGCTGCCTTGATGCTCATGGTTTGAGAAATTCAGCTAATGAGGAAATGCTGATCTTTGAACCTAACAGATCACTTGGCAAATGGCTTGAAGTTATTGTTGCAAAGAAATGTTTTGTTGTGGTCAGTAAGATTCATACATTAAAAAGAAAGAAGAAAGAGGTGCATCATTTCAGTCTGTTAAACATAATAAAAGTTATTAAAACATGGTTAACTGCATAAATGTTGTGTGTGTTAATCTTAGATCATCTGTAAATGTTGAAGAATTGATCTGTAGTTCACTTGACAATCCTCTGATATTCAACTTTGTAAGAAGGACGTTAAATCTACTTTTGGGTGTATATATTCTTTCACTTTAATCATCTGCTAACTTTTTTTTAGGAGCCATCACCTAGGATTTTCTGGGGTCAAACTAGTTTCAAATAACCTCTAACAAAGGACAAGTATACCTATCCAATTATATTGTCAAAGATGGTAACAGTTTGGCCTTCTGATGGAGTGCTTTTTTTTTCTTTTTTGTTGCATCCTCCCCCCAAGGATGTGAGCCTTGGCGTAACTGGTAAAGTTGCTATCATGTGATCAGGAGGTCACGGGTTCGAGTCATTGAAACACCCTCTTGCAAAAATGCAGCAAAAAACTGCGTACAATAGACCCTTATAGGCTGGCCCTTCCCCGGACCCGCACATAGCAGGAGCTTAATGCAACGGTTGCCCTTTTTTTGTTGCATCCTCATCAACATATATGTTAGACAGTGACTTGTACCAGACTGGGATGGAGCTCTAACTTGATGGTGACAACAAGGAGACCTCAGACCTGAATCTTTTCATATGTAACCCAGTTCATTCCCAGGTATGATTCACCGCACAGAAGGTTTGATTAACCTAAACACATGGTTACAGTGTCCTAATATCATGATTTCTTGCCATGATTCACATGTTTTCAGGTAAAACAACATCATACAGTTACCAGATTGACCGGCAAAGGTTACATGCTCATATTTAGAGATCAACAATTCAATTCATTATTGTTTCAAATCAATGGATTTATAGAATCCTAATACATGGCTTCTAGCAATTTGTATTAACAGGTTTTGAAGTGAAAGAATCCCCCACATGAATGGGGAATGGACATATGTGGAAAAATATGCATGAAAATACTGTGTGATTCGCAATTAAAGACTAATCGCATCTGGATAAGTAGGTTTCCTTTTGAACTTTCCATAGTGACCTTATGTCGGATATACTCGGTCAATCGGTAGATTTGATATCTTTGAACCGTCGAGCTTTGGTGTATACCTAGACAACCATAAGTCACACAATTAACCCNGTGAGATGAAGAGGTGCAATCCAAAAGGTACCTCTTCCATTTCCCATTCACACCCCTTAATAAAAACGCAACAATCCCCCACATGAATGGGGAATGGACATATGTGGAAAAATATGCATGAAAATACTGTGTGATTCGCAATTAAAGACTAATCGCATCTGGATAAGTAGGTTTCCTTTTGAACTTTCCATAGTGACCTTATGTCGGATATACTCGGTCAATCGGTAGATTTGATATCTTTGAACCGTCGAGCTTTGGTGTATACCTAGACAACCATAAGTCACACAATTAACCCTTAGCCGTCTTTTGGTTCTCATTGTTGTGTTCGTTTCAGCCATGAACACCACCTGGTTTTATAAGTGCGTAGAGAATTGGCCTTACAGAATTCTCATTGAAGCGGCTTCACTTCACACTTACATAGGTGATTCCTAAACGTGTAATCTTTTAGATTAACACCACTTCAAACTTAGGTAATCATTAAAGAACGTGTAAAGTTCTATCCTTGTTACTATACATTGTCTTCATCACTAGAAGGGACCAAAAAAAAATTCTTTGACAATGTTGAACCGGTCAATCATAACTTTGTTTGAGCTCCTTGAACCTAGATCTCGGAATATCCAAAATTCTAGGTAGAGTTACCGCCATGATGACTTGTCCTCGGCCATAGTCCCATTCCCTTAGATGATTTCTCAACTCCCTCTCTAGTTAAGCCTTTTGTAAGCGGATCCGCCACATTATCCTTTGATCTTACATAATCAATAGTGATAATTCTACTAGAAAGTAGTTGTCTAACGGTGTTATGTTTTCGTCGTATATGACGAGACTTTCCGTTATACATAACGCTCCATGCCCTTTCTATTGCAGCCTCACTATCGCAATGTATGCATATAAGAGCCAAAGGTTTTGGCCAGAATGGAATGTCTTCTAAGAAGTTTCGAAGCCATTCAGCTTCTTCACCGGCCTTATCCAAAGCTATAAACTCTGATTCCATTGTAGAGCGAGCGATGCACGTCTGCTTGGAAGACTTCCAAGATACTGCTCCACTGCCAACAGTAAAGACATATCCACTTGTGGACTTTGTTTCTGTTGAGCCGGTTATCCAATTTGCATCACTATATCCTTCGATAACCGCAGGATATTTATTGTAGTGCAAAGCGTAATCTTGGGTATATTCCAAATATCCCAGAACTCGTTTCATTGCCACCCAGTGATGTTTGTTGGGATTATTTGTGAATCGACTAAGTTTACTTATTGCACAAGCTATATCAGGACGTGTACAATTCATGATATACATTAAGCTTCCCAGTACACGAGCATAATCCAATTGAGACGTACTTTTAC
>ML396660.1:0-12514 GCA_005239525.1 Nicotiana knightiana | reverse complement strand
TACTTATGTAGTTCATTCACATTGGTTTGTAATAACTGTTGTAAACGAATATTGAGGATTGATAGTGAAAAGGGGAGGGTAGCCATGTCTGTTGTCGATGGGGTAGAAACCATGCCTTAGGTTTTACATTTCTATGTGCGCATTAGAATCCATGTTTAGGACCAATACATACAAAGCATATCATACATTAGATATCATGCTCTTAAGTTTCATGTATACTGTTTCAACATCACATTATTTTTATTACTTAGAAACCATGCTTCAGGGCTAAATAATAGCACTAACATGAACTGTTGTTCCTGCACATTCTTGAAGTCATGCTTAACAATGTTGTAATCATTTTTTTGTGCATCCTGCTCTGCATATCCTGAGATCATGCTATGCATTTATAAATCCTGCTTTAGAAACTCTGCATATAAAGCATTCTGCATTTTATATGCGCATTAGATACCATGTTTTAGGACCTCACTAAGTCACACCTAGCTAAGCTACTGATGATGAAAAGGGATATAAAACAGTCTCACAGATGATTATTCTGTGTTAGTAAAACTGGTAATAACCCCCGTGTCTTTGCAACACTTAGAACAACATGCTTTAGGTAAAACAACATCTAAACTGTTTTAAATAATTCTGGTAACTATTGTGCCTTCCCCCATGCCTAGGCAAGCCTTAGGTAACCAACTTTTATAAAACCGGAAGACTGTTGCTTTGTGTTTGCCGCCTAATGGTTAACATGTTTTAAAATCAGTAGGAAAACTGATTACGTCCTGCTTCTGGGTTTATAAAATCGAAACTGTATATCTTCTGTGTTTTGATATTCACTTAGACATCATGTTTTCGGATCCTGCTTAATAATACTGCCCTTGTTTGTGTTTGAGACGTGCTGGTTACATGCAATGTTTGTGGAGGTAAACTTGAGCCTCTTAATTGCTTCTTTCCTGTTTTATCTGTTCAAGTCCTATCTGTTCTTGCATGTCGCTTAGTATTTTCTCCTTTTAAACCTTAAGGGTCTCTCTAGAACTACCTATAGGTACAGGTCCTAATCTCTTCCAGGACCATTAAGCAGGGACGTGTAACATCACGCATAAAGATCGTTAAACAACACTCGTTTTAATAACCACTAAGGGGCGGGAAAGGGTAGATATGGATATGATATCCGGTGCGCTAATGCAACATGTATCCCCTCTTCTGAGGAGTGATTACCGGGCATTGTACTGATGTGATCCTATAGGATAAACAACCTAGGACCCCCTATCCCTTACATATGTGTGTTTAGATCATAACTCCTTCGAAACTTTATATGAGTGCCTAGACTCTAAATCTTTTAATCTTTAGCACATATGTGCGCTTAGGCTGCGAATCTTCTCAAAATCTTTATTTGTTTACCTATGTGTTTTTATTGCTTATGTGCTACTTGTTTTAAAATTCACAAAGCTTGTTTGTCCGGGAACCAAAGTTGTGGACTTCGAGGGGTGCCTAACACCTTCCCCTTGAAGTAATTTTAAGCCCTTACCCTATCTCTAGTTATCTAATCTGTGTTTGTAAATAACCTTTAGTAGGTGCCCTAACGCACCTTAAAATCGTTAGGTGGCGACTCTTCAATTCCATCCCTTTCCCAAAAGGAAACGAGTTGTCCCGATAATGTCGAATACCTTGACCGATCCGAAAGGGGAGGAAAGAGGGGGGCACGACAACATGGCGACTATGCTGGGGATTTATCTAGGGTTTTATCATTTCAAACTGCTTTGTGAACTTTTCTTTACTTTGTTAATACTCGCGACCTTTTCCTTTCCCCCTTTATGTGCCATTAATTGTTTATATCTTTCAAGTATTTATTCCTTTCAGAATCAAAACTGACATGTTTTTTTTTGTTTTCCTTTGTAACTGATTTTTCAATTATAACTGTTGTATTTACCGCTTTCATAACGTGCAAATACATGACAACATGATTTTATTGCTCATTTATTGTTGCATAAATCATGATCAACGTCATATTCCACTCGTGCCTATACAAATCCTATAGCAACGCTTGATGAGTGTTTGCGCCCTTCCATTTTATATCATCCCTAAATTTGGAAAGGCTTATTTGCGGTAAAACTAGTCGATCAGGGGTGCAGTCGACGGTTCCGTGCCTTTCCCCCTCAAGTTGTACGCTTGAGGGTACTAGTCTAAAACCCCATAGAAAACTTACTCTATTATATTGTACATGCATCATGGTCAAACCTAGCCGGGTTAACGTGTCGTCCGTACGATAGCCCTTTTAGACAGCCTTATCCAAAAGTCCACCGGGTTTTTCATAATTCCAATGGACGCAGTCACGTTCTGTGCATTTGTTTGGAGAACTAAATGCATGCATGCTAATCATAAGTATATAAATAGTCGAGTCTGGCGGGGATAAGGATCTAACCATATCTATTTTGCAGAAAATGAGGCATGAAGTCTCCAGGTTCGGCATGGTCCAAAGAATACCACCACTATTACTGGATTGGTGGGAAGACCTCTCGCCCAGTGACAAAGACCATGTGAAGAGGGTCCTCGGGAACTTGCCCTCTTTACTGGATATTCAATCAAACAGCATGATGATTGAAGTAGCTACTATGTTCTGGGACAGAGAAAGGTCTATGTTCCATTTTGGCAACATAGAAATGACCCCCCTCTTGGAGGAGATAGGGGGCCTTGCGGGATTACCTTGGGACAATATTTGGTACCGAAGAACCATGCCGCTAGGGGTTTCTTGAAAATGATGGGTTTGAAGAAGAACGATGGTTTAGAGTGCCTGACAGAGTCCTACATAACTTTTGATTATCTCTATGAACGATACGACCATAGAAAATCCTATTGTATCTTCCACGACGAGTTCTCTATTACTTCCTTGGGTCATATTCACCATAGGGTTTTTGTATTCGTCGTTTGCTTCCTGGGTCTGATGGTGTTTCCAAGCAAAGGAGACCGGATTCACACTAGATTGGTTATGGTAGCCAAAACCTTAATGGAAGAGATCGAAGGGAAAACATATACCATCGTCCTTATGATCATAGCAGACATATATTGAGCCTTGGACCACTGCCAAAAGGGGCCAAACACTTTGAGGGTTGCAATCTGCTACTACAGGTTTGGTTATAGGAGCATCTCCAGAGAGGCCAATATCATCAGGAATTTCCACGAAGGGCGTGGAATGATTATATAGCCTTCCACCACCCTAAGAGGATGACCTACATCCCTAATAGGTTTGTTCAACCAGAAAATGCTAGAGAATGGGCTCAATTTTTTGATAAGTTGATCGAGGACCAGATTCAATGGATGTTTGAATGGTTCCCTACCAGTGAATTCATCATCAGATCGAGGGACGCTCCGTACTTGGTGTTGATTGGTTTAAGGGGCATATATCCCTATGTTCCCATAAGGTAATGAAACAGGCAGGTAGAAAGCAAGTTATACCGCGAGTCTCCAAAATGAGTCATTACAGGGTAGATTTTCAGGACGACGATATCCCGCACAAATGTGAAGCTCAGAATCTGTGGCATCTCAAGGTTATCGTAGAAAAGGACACCATCGAGCACGAAAGATACCATGTAGGTCATGTACACTTTTACCTATCATGGTTGGAAGACACCATAGCAGGGATAGTTGAGCCAGGAATCAACAGAAAAAAGGTCATAGACGAAGCGGCTGAGGCTCAGGTGAAATACAATAATCTGCGCAAAAGGCTTCGTGAGTTCGAGGCTGAGCATCTGGAGTAACACAAGACTAATATGGAACGGATCGCTGAGTGGAGGGAAAGGGCCATCAAATCTAGTGAAAGGTTGGAATATTTAGAGCAGGGTCTGATGGAGCTAGAAGCAAAGACAAGAAAAAGGGTCGCAGACTGCCAGAATGCTGAGGGAAACGAAGGAGGGAATCTAGCAAGGGTATACCTACTGTTGGTCATGCACGACCTGGGGAACCTAATTGACAGAACCAAGAAGACCAAGCCTAGGGAAGGTCCTTCGGGGACTAATTAGTCTAGGTTTCCTTTTCATTGCTTTTACCAATGTAATAAGGCCAAGTGCCATTAGTGACTTTATTTCGTGTTCATTATTTTAGTGTCATTTTGGACTCGTCTATTTTACATTAATGAAATGAGGCATTTTTGCATCTAAGTTCTCCAAAATCAATTTGTCGCTAGGCCTACCTCTTTCACAATGAGGCTCCCAAATTAGGACACGCTTTTATTCCTGCACTATGTGTTTAAATACTGCACTATTTTCTCATGACCCTCACTGACTTGGCTACCTTTTGTTCTTGTGTTTGTTTTCTTTCTTTTGATTATTCCCCTACCCAAAGGTTGGTTCGTGTATTCTGGCATCATCATCATATCACACAAGATCAAGGGGTCCACCTCCTCTTCCTCCTCCTAGTCCACTTAAAAGCAAAGGCAACGGCAAAATGGAAGATTTGGGCAACATCAGACAAGAAAACACAACGCTAGTGGAACGAACAGAAGCTCTTGACAATCAAGGTACTCAGGTTCAGAATGATGCTATGTCACAACTCGAGCGAAGGTTGTTGAAACTCCAAGGGGAGCTTGAGCATGTCCAGAACTTGGAAAATTGATCCTTCTCACTCAGTGTCCCAGATGTCATTCAAAATCCCATACCTCCTCAGAACACCCTAAACAAACAGAACCCTCCCACAACTCATCATCATACAAATCCACCGAAAAAACAAATTATCCCACCACAGCACCATCACAACACTTTCCACGCTCCAATAAATACCCCGCTAATTATCCCTGAACCACAAGACTCCACAATTGATCACCTCTATGCTCAAACACAAGGTCATCAGAACAACCACATATACGTGGAGACTCTACCTCACTCCACCCAACACATTACTTACACACCTGAATCCAATGAGAAGGATATGCTCATTAAGAATTTGGCCGAGGAACTCAAGAAGCTGACTAGTCGAGTTCAGGGCGTTGAGGGAAGCAAGAGAGTCGAAGGGTTGAACTACGAAGATCTCTGCATACAGCCTGATGTTGAACTACCGTAGGGTTAAAAACTTCCTAAGTTCAAAATGTTCGATGTTACAGGTGATCCCAGCGTCCATCTGAGGACCTATTGTGATAAATTGGTTGTAGTAGGAATAGACGAGAAGATTCGCATGAAATTGTTCATGAGGAGCCTCGCAGGAGATGCTTTATCTTGGTACATCATCCAAAACCCTAAGAAGTGGTCCGGCTGGGTAAGTATGGCATCAGACTTCATGGACCGATTCAGGTTCAATACGGACAATGCACCAGACGTGTTCTATATCCAGAACCTTAAAAAGAAGCCCACCGAAACTTTTCGCGAGTATGCCGTTCGCTGGAGATCTAAAGTAGCCAAGGTCAGGCCTGCCCTAGAGGAAGAGCAAATGAACAAATTCTTCGTCCGAGCATAAGACCCGCAGTATTATGAGAGGCTAATGGTGATTGAAAATCACAAATTCTCTGACACAATCAAGTTGGGTGAGAGAATTGAAGAAGGTATCAAGAGTGGAATAGTCACTAACTTTGAGGCCCTACAATACACCAACAAAGCCTTGCAGTTTGGTGGTATATCTAAGAAGAAAGATGTAGGAATGGTAATGGTTGCACAGGGACCCAAATCCCCGTTGGTATACATAACTTCCCCACTCACCTATCAAGCACCCTCGCCCACCTATCAGTCAACACCTCCATCAACATATCAACCATCTCCACCATCCACATATAAGCCTACTTCCCCCAAATATTCCCAACCAGCTCATGTTTATCATACCTACAACTCTCAGCCATCTCACTTCCAATTACCCCCTGCTCGCCAAAATTTCCCGAGACCTTGACCCAACTTTGATCGCAAACCTCCTAAACAATACACTGTCAATGAAAGATTAAAATTTGTTGGTTATCTCACTTTTATCCCTGCTATAACCCCTGAAAATCCATCCCAATGGGTCAATCCAAACAAGACCTATGCATACCATTCCGGCATAAAGGGGAATACGATTGATGAATGTCGCTCATTGAAGGATAAGATCCAGTCTATGATCGATAACAAGGTCATCTAGGCAAAAAAAGTTGCTCCCAATGTTCGCAACAATCCACTTCCAGACCATATGGGTGTTAACATGATAGAGATAGAAGAAGATTGGGACCTAGAAGGGTCGACCGTGTTAATCATAGAAGGTGATGACCCAAAGAAGCCAACAGTCACTCTTAATCCCATCATAGTAGAGATTCAGCCATCCGAAGATGTCCAGGTAACTTCTTCACTCCCATTCAAGTTTGAAATGGCACCACCTGCAAACACACATTTGCCGTTCGAGGTTGAAGTTATGCTGCCTGCTAAGACACCCATTCCATTTGAAGTGAAAGTAGCTGCACCAATCATAGTGACAGTGCCAACCACGCCACCTTTCAACGACAAGGTTATACCTTGGGATTACACGGCAGAAGCAAGAAGGAAAGGTAAAGTCAAGATAGAGGAAGTTTCTGCTGCACAGGGGATGACAAGGACCGCTAGGGTCTATACACCTGAACACTTGGCAGAGTCTAGCAAGAATGCTTCCAACAGGCTACCCGTCATTGAGATAGGCCCAGATGATCTTTGGAGGAAGGTGCAGGCTAGGGAATACTCAATCATCGATCAACTGAACAAAACTCCAGCCCATATATCCATTGTATCATTGCTGCAGAATTCAGAGACACATAAGAATGCTTTGATAAAAGTGTTGAACGAAGCATATGTGCCAAATAACATAACTAGTAGAGAAATGGCCAATATGGTAGGTCAAGTACTGGAGAGTCACAAGATCACTTTCCACGAGGACGAGCTGCCACCTGAAGGGCTAAGTCATAACAAAGTACTACACATCACTGTGCAATGTGAGGACTACTTCATCACCAGGATTCTGATCGACGGTGGATCCAGCCTGAACATCTGTCCGTTGACAACACTCAAGAAATTGGGCAAGGGACTGCACGAGATCAAAGAAGGATCTATGAATGTAAAGGCTTTCAACGGTTCTCATAGGTCTACCATTGGCGAAATAAGTTGTGTCTGCAGATGGGACCTACATGGTTCGAAATTGAATTTCAGTTGATAGACATATCGGCATCCTATAATCTGTTGTTAGGACGCCCATGGATATATGCCGTCGGGGCTGTAGCATCAACATTGCATCAGGTGGTAAATTTGAATAGAACCACCAGGAAGTGATCATCCATGGAGACGGAAACAATCCTATCTATGGTCACCACACCATCCCGGTGATTGAAGGTATAAGAAGGCTGGGTGGAGAAACTTACCACCACATTGAACGGGTCAATGCAGTAGATAAAGACAAATGGTGGGACAGTAAGATCGAAAGCATACTGAACTAGAGTGGATACGAGCTTGGCAGAGGACTCGAGAAAAATCTTCGGGGGATTTCCAAACCAATACAGTTGAAGCACCATGGCACCACTTTTGGGTTGGGCTACAAATACACATAGCAAGAGTACGAAGACTGGTTGCCACCATGGCACGGTCCCAACTATCCATTGGAACAGCCTATACCACATTTGGAGCAGACTTTCCGGCAAGTTGATATCATATGGGGGTCAGAAGAAGAAGAAACTCTAGCAGCTTTGAAGGATCTATTCTTGGAAGATGGTGACATGGACTATTGTGTTATTGTTGAGGAGGAGGAGGAGGAGGAAGTCCCTACCATCCAAGCTGTGAGTAAGGGATCATTCCTCAAGAATTGGACTGTCAGACCATCCAGGGCCCGACGAGTCCCGGGAATTACTATTTCCTACCTTGATGAACCAATGATTGTGACATGCAATGAGACAACGCAACAAAAGGACAGTGATTCAGAATAAGAAGATACCATACCCGATGAAATTATCAGAGAAGTTGAGTATTTTGAAGATAGACCTAAGTCGAATCTGGACGAAACCGAGATAGTCAACCTGGGAGATTCAGAAACTGTCAAAGAAACTCGCATCAACATTCATCTATTGCCATCAGAGAAAGTGGAATACACACAATTCTTGAAAGAGTATGAAGACATATTTTCATGGTCGTACGATGACATGAGTGGTCTAAGTACATCCATTGTGGCTCACAAGTTACCAACCAATCCAATGTGCCCGTCGGTAAAGCAGAAGCTCAGAAAATTCAAGCCTGATATGAGTCTGAAAATCAAAGAGGAAGTTACCAAGCAAATCAACGCCAAGGTTCTCAGGGTAGTTGAATATCCGACATGGTTAGCCAACATCGTGCCAGTACCCAAGAAAGATGGAAAGGTCAGTGTTTGTGTTGACTACCGGATCTCAACCAGGCTAGTCTGAAGGATGATTTTCCTCTCCCGAACATACACATCTTGATTGACAATTGTGCAAAGCATGAACTTCAATTGTTCGTGGATTGTCTTGTTGGTTACCACCATATTTGGATGGACAACGCTGAGAAAATGGATTTCATTACGCCGTGGGGGGTCTACTGTTATAAGATGATGCCATTCGGCTTAAAGAATGTTGGGTCCGCCTATATGAGATCTATGACCACTATCTTCCATGATATGATACATAAAGAAATTGAGGTGTATGTGGATGACATCATCATCAAGTCCAAAAGAGCCACTGACCATACAGCAGATTTGAGAAAATTCTTTGACAGGCTGCGAAAGTACAACTTGAAGTTAAACCCCGCAAAGTATGCGTTCGGAGTTCCTGCTGGGAAATTGCTTGGGTTCATCGTCATCCACCGAGGAATAGAACTGGATCCATCAAAGGTCAAAGCCATCCAAGAATTTCCACTGCCAAAGAACAAGAAAGATGTGATGAGTTTCCTGGGACGCTTTAACTACATCAGCCGATTCATAGCCCAGTCCACGGTTGTATGTGAACCAATCTTCAAGATGCTGAAGAAAGATGTTGTGACCGAATGGACCGATGATTTTCAGAAAGCTTTCGACAGAATCAAGGAATACTTGTCAAAATCACCAGTCTTGGTACCGCCAGAGCCAGGTAGACCCTTGCTACTCTACCTTACGGTATTAGATGGAGCTTTTGGCTGCGTTCTGGGGCAGCACGACGAGACAGGAAGAAAGGAACATGATATCTATTATCTGAGTAAGAAGTTCACTTCACATGAGGCACGGTATTCTCTACTGGAACGTACCTAATGTGCTCTAACCTGGGTAGCCCAGAAGCTGAGGCATTACTTCTGTGCCTATACAATGTATCTCATATCAATGATGGATCCTTTGAAATATATCTTTCAGAAGCCCATGCCCACTGGCAAACTGGCCAAATGGAAAATTTTGCTGAGTGAGTTCGACATTGTCTATGTTACTTAGAAAACGGTCAAGGGGAAAGCACTGGCAGATCATCTTGCCGAAAACCCCGTGGGAGGAGAATACGAACCCCTGAAAACGTATTTTCCCGATGAAGAAGTGTCATTCATAGGGGAAGACATTGCAGAATCCTATGACGGGTGGTGAATGTTCTTCGACGGAGTAACCAATTTCAAAGGAGTCGGCATTGGAGCTGTCCTTATATCGTAAACAGGTCAACATTACCCGATATCTGCCAAACTCAGATTTCCCTGTACCAACAATATGGCAGAATATGAGGCCTGCATCATAGGGCTCAATATGGCCATTGACATGAATATCCAGGAATTGCTAGTAATTGGTGACTCAGATCTGCTAATACACCAAGTACAAGGAGAATGGGCTACCAAGAATTCCAAGATATTTCCATATCTGCACCATGTGCAGGAACTGAGGAAATGGTTCACAAAGACAAAATTTAGGCACGTCCCCAGAATTCAGAACGAGTTTGCCGATGCATTGGCCACTCTATCATCCATGATACAGAACCCAGATAAGAACTTCATTGATCCTATTCCAGTAGATATCTATAGCCAACCAGCATACTGTGCCCACATTGAAGAAGAAGCAGACGGGAAACCATGGTTCCACGACATCAGGGAATATTTGTCAAAGGGAGGGTACCCAGAGCTTGCAAATCACACTCAGAAATGCACATTCCGGAGATTGTCCAATAATTTCTTTCTCAGCGGAGTAACCCTGTACAGGAGGACTCCTGACTTGGGATTATTAAGATGTGTCGATGCAAAGCAATCCTCCAGACTACTTGAAGAGATATATGCTAGGACCTGTTGCCCACACATGAATGGTTTTGTCTTAGCAAAGAAAATACTCAGAGTCGGTTACTTCTATATGACCATGGAAACGGACTGCATCCAATATATACGAAAATGCTACCGATGTCAGGTACATGCAGATATGATAAAGGTACCCCCAAATGATCTCAATGCAACAAGCTCACCTTGGTCGTTCGTCGCCTGGGGAATGGACGTTATTGGACCGATCGAGCCCACATACTCAAATGGACAGAAGTTCATCCTAGTAGTTATTGATTACTTCACCAAATGGGTCGAAGCGGCATCATACAAAGCAGTGACTAAGAAAGTCATGGCAGACTTTGTCCGTGATCGTATCATTTGTCGGTTCGGGTTCCAGAGTCAATCATCACCGATAACGGATCCAATCTCAATAGTGATCTGATGAAAGCCATGTGCGAAACTTTCAAAATCAAGCATAAGAATTCCACAGCCTATAGACCACAGATGAATGGAGCTGTGGAAGCCGCCAACAAGAACATCAAAAAGATATTGAGAAAGATGATATAAAAGCATAAACAGTGGCATGAAAAATTATCATTCGCCTTACTGGGATACCGCACCACAGTCCGCACATCAACTGGGGCAACTCCTTATTCACTGGTTCATGGTACAAAAGTTGTTATCCCTGCCGAAGTAGAGATCACTTCCTTAAGAATTATACAAAAAGCTGAGCTCAGCGACGCAAAATGGATAAAAGGTCGCTACGAGCAGTTGGACCTCATAGATGGGAAAAGGATTAATGCAATATTTCATGTTCAACTTTATAAGAATAGAATGTCCAAAGCCTTCAATAAGAGAGTCAAGCCAAGACAATTCACACCAGGTCAACTGGTGTTAAAGAAGATTTTTCCATATCAAGACGAAGCCAAAGGTAATTTTTCTTCCAACTGGCAAGGTCCGTATATGGTTCACCGAGTATTGACAAGAGGATCTCTCATACTTGCATAAATGGACGGAAAAGTTTGGCCAAAGCCAATCAATTCAGATGCAGTCAAATGATATTATGTGTAACTTTCTATGCTTTTCTTCAATGATGTAAATTGAACTACGCCTGACTTGATTCCCGATTAAGAGGGGATACGTAGGTAGCCCTATGGGTTAGGTCATAATTCAATAAAAACTCATTTCCCCCCGCAATTGGAAACTGGGGCAGAATTTTGAGGAGGACCCTCAAAATTCCGAAGCAAGTTCAGCCGATCGCAGCATGTACAACGGTCAGAATCATCAACCATCTAACTGGGGCAGAATTTTGAGGAGGACCCTCAAAATTCCATAGCATGAGTGGTTGCAATGTCTTGAACCATGTCACGGTCATCGGTTCATCTAAATTTCTCAAAATATATTTTACTATGTATTTATAAAATCATGCACGTTTTCAAAATATAGCTCTGTTTAGCAAACGCTACCCCAATGACGCAAACAGAATCATCAGACCAAGCAGAGAGAAGCAAGTAAAGTCAGCGGAGACACGAATCAACCTCCCCCATCTATAGAACTCACGATTTTTTCTTTGGATGCAGGAACAAAGAACGAACATGTTCAAAATCACAATCCTCAAAACCATCGCACATGCCAACGTTTGCTATCAGCACGAACAAACAATGCTCCGTAGTCACAATGCTCACAACAATCACAATATCAAAGCCTGCCTCCAGCTAAGAAATTCTACTGTCATTTACTATTTAATCTTCTGCATAAGGCTAAGTTCTGCCTTCATTTTTCATAAGGCTAGTATCTGCCTTTATTTGCATAAGGCTAAGCTCTGCCTTCATCTTGCATAGAAGTAAGCTCTGTCCCGCATTCTATATGAGGTTAAGCTCTACCTCCATTTGCATAAGGCTAACTGTTGCCTTCCTATTTGCATGAGGTTAAGCTCTACCTCCATTTGCATAAGGCTAATCTCTGCCTTCCATCTTGCATAAGGCTAATATCTGCCTTCATTATGCATAAGGCTAATCTTTGCCTTCCACATCTCTGCATGAGACTAAGCTCTATCTCCATACTTGCATGAGGCTAAGCTCTGCCTCCAATTTTCCTTTCACCGAGACTAAGCGCTGTCTCTCAAGCATTATTTACTTCGCTTCTCTTTCGGGCTAAGCTCTGCCCTCCATTTCCCAAGACTAAGCTCTGCCTTGTGGAAGTCATATTACTGCATTTCATGGGCTGAAATATCGCCAACCTGTCCAAAGGCGTCATAGTCTAACGGCACCATCCTCATAGCCGAAAGACACCATGTCATGGTATGAGGATCTCTCTCAATTTTGCATATCATTATTCAAAGGCGTCATCATTCGGAGGCACCATCT